>JBAWJQ010003285.1:0-37306 GCA_037783105.1 Bactrocera zonata | reverse complement strand
TTCTTAGATAGTATTGTGATTGCTCGACCCAATATTCTTTCAAAAGGCGTCAGTGATGGACACCGGCAAAAACGAAATATGTTCAATTTTATAATTTTTCTTTATTATAGACGAAAACATCTGAAATTTTCAACAATATTTATGATATTGATACTAAAATAACCAATCTCGTAATTAGACTATAGAGTTACCCACTTCTTCTAAGACCGTTTACGCGATTATAAGCGAGCTAACAACAGCGCGCCAGTCGATTCGTCTCTTCACTATTCGACGCCAATTCTGGATACCAAGTGCAGACAGGTCCTTCTCTACCTGATCTATCCAACAAAGTGGAGGTCTTCATCTGCTTCCATCACCGGGTACTAAATCGAAAACATTCAGAGTTGGATTATTGTCTTCGGACTGCATAACCTGTCTCTTGATTCACTGAACTATGTCTATACAGCCGTAAATATCGCTCATCTTTCTATCGACTACGTTATTCACTGTTGCCAATGCGTAAAGGGTCCTAACTCTTCCGCAAAACCTTTCACTCGAGCACTGCTGAAGTCAACTCATCAGATGATGTCATTGTCCATACCTCCGCACCATGTAGCAGGACGGGAATGATGAGTAACTTAGAGAGTTTGGTCATTGTTCGTCAAGACAGGACTTTTCAACTGGCTCCTCAGTCCAAATATTACCTGTAAGCAAAGGTTATTCTGCGTTTCAGTTTAAGGTTGCTATTGTGTTTGGTATTGATGCTGGTTCCAAGAAAGACGAAATTATCGTCGACTTCGAAGTTATGACTGTCAAAACTGACGTGGGAGCCAAGTCGCAAATGGGGTGACTGTTTGTTTGATGACAGGAAATATTTCGTTTTGTCCTCGTTCACAACCAGACGCATACGTTTCGCTTCCTTATTTAGTCTGTAGTAAACAGAACTAACGGCATGGTTATTAACGCCCATGAAGTCAATATAATTGACGTACGCCAGGCTTATTTACTCGGCACAAATCCAAAACGCTAAGGAAAAGGCGTCTAAAATAAGGCTAATGGCAACACAGAGAAGACGAAAGTGATCTTGTTCTATATAGCATAGCTTTAAGCAGACCCCTTGTGAAAAAATAACCAACGTAAAGCCCTAGAAAAACTGTATCGCATAGCTGCACAAAGGTACAGGTATGTGCATCGACTTAGTAGCACTTGAAAGAAAAGAAATGTGGACGTTGAAAAAACAAGGAACTAATTTTCACCACAAAAGACAAAAAAAACCATACCTCGAAATAATGACAAACTCGTTACTAGTAGGCATGTTATGGTAGATAGGCGGGTAAGCTAATCAAAAATATAAAATAGCGGTCCAGCAGGAAACATAGTGAGATGGACTTTTATACTACATACATAGGCTGCTATATATATTTCTGGACTAGGCAGGTGCAATCTGACATTTCCATTGGAAATTTTGACATTTTTTAGCATAACACCACTCAGAACGTTTTGTCATTTAATCGTGAATTGTTTTATTTACAGGGAATTAAAAAATTCATCTCGGCCAAAAAATGGAATTAACTCGTGAACATTTTCGTGCGATCATTTTTCACAACTTTCGACGTGGATTATCCCGACAAGAGTGCATCGATGAACTAAAATTTTTGTATGGCTATGAAGCACCATCCTACAGCACTGTGAAAAACTGTTACAACGAACTCAATCGTGGCCGACGCTCGCTCAAAGACGAATTCCGTGAAGGTCGTCCAAAAACAGCCGTTGCGCCAGAAAACATCGATGCCGTACGTGAACTGATTATGCAAGACCGTCATGTAACATACCTTCAGATAGAGGCATGCCTATGCATTTCTCCCACCAGCATACATTCGATATTGCATGAACACCTGGCCGTAAAAAAGGTTTGTTCTCGTTGGATCCCGCACAATTTAACAATCGCTCAAAAAAGAGCTCGTGTGGATTGGTGTAAAGAAATGCTGAAAAAATACGATCGCGGTGCTTCAAAAGACGTTTATAAGATCGTCACAGGTGACGAATCCTGGATCTATGCGTATGGGCCCGAAACGAAACAGCAATCGACCGTGCGGGTCTTCCAAGACAAGCCAAATCCAACAAAAAAAAAAATAAAAAAAAAACATTTTCGTTGATAAATATGCCTATTTTCATTATTAGGCCAGAAATATATATAGCAGTCCACGTATATAATCTATATAAATTAGAAAAAACCGTCGTTGGATACATATATAAACGAAGTGATCGAAGATGAGGCTGTACACTCGTAGTAGAAATGTGAAAGAGGTCCTAGGATACCCTCTGTTCCCTACGGGAGATTTTTTAGTGACTTGTAAGTGACACATGTCGTTGAAAAGACGATATAATTATGTAGTGAAAGATTTTTTCTCACCTTACTAGGAAAAAAAGATAACAAATAACGCGATATTTTTGTCGATTTAATACCAGCAATTTTGATGTCTAAAATGCAACGCGCTAAAAATCTTCATAAAGTATTGGAAATCGGCGAATCCGTCCGCCATATAAGTACTGCTTCGTTTACTCGGAAGCTAAGTATCGTCGAGAAATTCTGTTGGAGTAATTTAAAAAAGACTGGATGTTAAAAGAAGCTCCATTTGAGCTGTTTCCTAATGGATAAATTCTTAAATCGCAAATCTTTCAATAAATTGATGGTGTGAAGGAAGCAATCGCTTAGAAACGGCAAAATTTAGCCAATATTAGCCATCGATAGTGACTCGCTAAAAGTTCCGGGAGCTTGGTAGAGAGCTTCATTTGCATATCGATTATTGCTTCTGAGGAATGATTTTACTGGCGGAAAAATTCGCCTTAAGAGATTCTTGTGAAAATTA
The DNA here is from genome assembly GCA_037783105.1 of Bactrocera zonata. Classification (NCBI taxonomy): domain Eukaryota; kingdom Metazoa; phylum Arthropoda; class Insecta; order Diptera; family Tephritidae; genus Bactrocera; species Bactrocera zonata. Next base: position 34,457 of record JBAWJQ010003285.1, on the reverse strand, counting down.
ACTGTCCCAGTTTGTTGGCAGGTCCTTTAATTTTACTTGCGAAATCAAATTTCTGGTGCTGAAACCTTCTGAAGGTTGGAAAAGGTCTTCGGTGATAATTGTTTTCCGCGAGCAAGTCGTTTTGATTGATACATATTAATCAAAGAGGGTCGAAAACAAGTTGATGATGAACCACGTCCATGACGGCCATCGACAGCAATTGATGATTAATAGGTCAATAAAGTAAAGAAATTGGTGCTTGAGAAACGACAATTAACAGTCAAAGATATTACTGGCATAGTTAGATTATCGGAACCATCAAGACCTTTGATCAAACTGACTACCCACAGTGATAGTTAGTCAACCCCAACAAAAATTCGTTTGGTAAAAGTCGTATGATTTTTCGGTGAAATACGTCATCAAAGCCATAAGAAATCCATAAGAAATCTATACTAAAAATAAGGGAGGTTAGTTCAGTTTGCCGGAAAAAAGAGTATTACCTTTTTTCTGACCATCAAAAGAGTAAGTGAGCGTGAAAGGGCTTATACTATAGGAATTTTCATAGTAATCGCTTGCTTTGACAGGCAGGTAGTAATGAATAAATGCTCCTTCAAACATATGTAAATGGTTTGCTGTATAAGGCTAAAATCTTAGCTCACAAGCCAACGTCTTACATATGATCGTTAGGATCTTATCTATTTACGTAGTGGTGTTCATGGATTTGTGATATCAACCTCACTTTTAATATGAAAAATTTAATATTTTTTTAGTTCACAAACATCATTACCAAACTATAGAATTCCTCTAAAAAATTGGAAGAAAAAAACTTATTAAAAGCAAAACCATATTTGGCTACCTAAATTTATTTTTCGTTTAGCTGGCTCAATGTTGGAGCGGCAGAGCCGCACTCACACTCGGCACGTGTGGTGTTCATATATATAGTATATATATATATATAATATATATAATTGCCTATATATATATATCAATGTAAGTAACTAAAACAATGTGGGCAACCGTATTTGTCGTCATTTGCCACCTGCACAGCGGGACGCATGAAAAATTTATAAATTTTTATTGAAAATTCAAAATGTATGGTTTTGCTATTCTTGTTGATTTTACAGTGTTTACACTTTGTTTTGCGGTATTGCGCTTTGTCATACCTTTTATTTTGTTTTATTTTTTTAATTTATTTACTTGTGCTTATACACTCCCTTATGCATGGAAGTTATACGCAGCAAAGTCGGCAATTTTCATAAATATTTTATTTGATAACTTGAAAAAGCATTTTTTACGACGTGTTTGTTGTCTGGCCACCCACTGTGACATTGTTACGTGCATTTTATTTGATTTCCAATTATTATTTATTGCACATAAAGATGTATATTAGGGTGAGCCAAAAATCTAGCCAAACGAATTTATGGTTAAAATAAAGCTTAGTTTAGAAAAACAACATCCTTGGTTAGGATAAGAGCTGTATGGTAACAGGATTCTCACTTGGAAAGTTTAGAAGGCCGGTACTTTGAGGTACCTCGAATTGCTATATATATAATAGATACAAATCGACAATGCGCCTTGAGTTTATCTAACTGCATGAATTCCTATTGGACAGTGACCAGCAAGAACTCTTACCATTGCAGCCAAATTAGCTTTGTTATGAGCAAGTAGTACAATTAAACATATGTGTTCTACTGTAGGCCTTGTTCATCAGTGCCTGCTAAGCGCACACGAGGTTCACCTCCACCTTAAAAGCAGCCACTCCTACCTGAAAAATCCTACAGTGATCCACTAGCCTAAAACTAGGACCGATGGAAAGCTCCTTAGAGAATACTATTCATCCGCGAAAAAGCTCATTACGCCTCTTCTCCAGTGAATCCTCACAATACATAGATCCCTCGGTAGGTGAGCAGAGAAAAAGTAGTCCAGAGTCTCCTCTGCGACGGGGGTGCAAGGCAGGTCGCCTCCAAGTTGGTGCACCCTGGGTAACGCTAAATGACCTGCGGCCTTCACGGCCTAACAACTCCCTGGACGACTTTGGCTCTGGACTGGTTTTTGAGAAACTTTTATCGGATTTGGTAGAACCCTGGGCTGGTGGTGGCGGCATTCTGACACCTGAGTATGATAAGGTGACACTCATCAGAAATGGCTGACAGGCTAATGTCGCAACTGCCCCCGTCCCGTTAAAACCCTGGCAGGCCTCAGAGTACGTTCCCCCCCCGTCGTCGTTAAGTTGGCGTGGTAGGTGTATGTTGAGATGACTCCTTCTTTGCGCTGGTCGGCTCTGAACGTATTGCCTCATAAGGGCGTACGTCAACCCTCGCCTTGGCCTCATCATTGAGATAACCTTGGGACCATAAAAGGCGACTACCTTTCCGGGGGACGGATAGCGGCTCTGAGTGGGGACCCTTTTCGCATGGACAATTCATTAAACAACAAAATTGACGGAAGAACGACGAAGGGAGGTGAAGGGCTGTCGAAATCGGCACCTAGATCCAACCCAGGTGGGGACGCTGCTCCTATGGCGGCGAAACCGTCACCGAGATATGGCAGCAATACGACTAAGACTCCAGTAGGTGTCTCCTCAGGTAGCAGACTGGGGGTAACCGGCGCTAACCCGCCGGCAACAGACGTAGCGAAGGGTGGATCCTTCATACGCGGCGGAATCGCCAGCACTAGCAGGGGAACCTCAGCTAGAGTTATGAAGGGATCCGCAGGGGGTAAAAGCAAAGCAGCTTTAGCTAGAAAGCTAAAATCAGACCGTCGATTGGCGGCCAAAATCGTGGAACGCTACGGTGACAAGCATGTTGGTCAGGTTTCTGAGCAACACGCTAGTACACTTGAGTGGGCCAGGAAGGTGCTGAGCGAGGACGATAAGGCAGGACCGGAAACCAGCAGGACAGAACCGGCGGTCAAGCGGCAGAGGTCGCACGAGGGAGAAACCTCCCTTGTTAAGAAACCGCGAACGGGAAAGGCGCCAACCTTTAGCGAAATCGCCAAAGGCGCTGGGGCCATAGTACTGGGGGTGCTCGACCGTAGTAGGGAGAACGGTGCCATATCCCATGAGGAATGGAAGAGGGTAGCGGCGGCTATCTCGTCGGTCTTCCTGAGGGTGGTCAAGGAAAACCCGGGGCCACCCCCGAAATGTGTGAGTGCCGGTTGGCACCAGGGGCTGCACAAGCTCACGAGTTGCGCTGACGAGAGATCGGCCATCTTGTACAAGAAGGCAGTCTCTCAGGTGGGGGAGGTCTGGAAGGGGGTCAGACTGGAGGCCGTGGCCAAAGAGGATCTTCCTCTCCGTCCTAGGGCTCGCGTTTGGCTGCCGGCCGAACCTTCCACGCCGAGTGAGATTGAGGAAATCCTCAGGTATTGCAATCCCTCACTTCCGACGCAGGACTGGAAAGTCTTAAGGCTGGAGAGGACTGATGAACCGTATCGGCAAGCGCTGATAATGCTAAACACGGAATCCATCGGTCCTCTCAGCAAAACAAGGGGAGCCATTAGCTATGGTTTTGAGATGGTAGTGCTGAAAGTACTTCCATCAGATGCCAGGGCTGATGGTCCCCAGGCTACGGTGACTGCGGTGGATGTACCAAGGGGTGCTGACGGTCAAACGACTGTGGAAATCAATGCGCCAGAGGGCGTCGACGGTCATATGACCGTGGAAGCGGATCCGAATCTCTCAGACGTGGCGAGTGTTGGGGGCGGTTCGTCAATTGGCGACTCCGTCTTCAGCCTCGAACAACTGTTTGAGGAGGTTCGGGTCGATCACGACTTGGGCGCTGAAATAGCGCTCCTGGGGGAAAATCTGAAGGATGAAATTCCTCCAGATTAACCTCCAGCATGCGAAGGCGGCCTCCGCCAACCTATTGCTCCGTCTGGAACAAGACGGAGCTGATGTCGTCCTGATCCAGGAACCGTGGCTGACTGGCAACGGGATCTCTGGATTGAGGACAAAGAGCCATAGGCTCCTGACAGCCAAGGATGCAGGTAGGAACAGAGCCTGTATGCTGGTAAGGAATGAACTAACGGTATTTCTTTTACCTAATTTCAGCAGCGCTGACATAGTGACAGCGAAATTGGAATGCGACACCGGGGATCTCTGGCTCATCTCCGCATACATGCCACACGATGATGTGGTGGAGCCACCTCCCTTACTGCTGAGGAGGACCTTAGCCGAAGCGTCTAAGTCTGGCACTGGCGTCATCATCGGTTCCGACGCTAACTCGCGGCACCAGATCTGGGGAAGCTCGGATACTAACAGTAGAGGTGAGTCGCTTTTTGATTTCATTATTAGCGAAGATCTTCGCATTTGTAATAGGGGAAACTCTCCTACCTTTGTGACCGCAGGCAGGGAGGAGGTCCTTGACCTCACCCTTGCCTCACAAGCGATTGCCCCGCTGATCTCGAACTGGAGGGTCCTCGCTGATCACTCCTTTTCGGATCACAGGTACATCGAGTTTAGTCTAGTTGGTGAAGGTCCGCCTAGGAAATATTTCAGGAACCCTAGGAACACGGATTGGGCAGGTTACCGCAGGAGGCTTAGGCAAACTCTCCCACACGCACCGGGGGTGGACTCGTTGGCCACTACCGATGTGGTGGAGGAGTGGGTCGAAGTCTTCAGCTCGGCGTGTAATGCTGCGCTGGAGAGGTCTTGTCCACTGAGATCACCGAAGGGCAAAGAGAAACCTCTATGGTGGACTACGGAGCTCTCAGAGATCAGGGCGTCTTGTAGACGGCTATTCAATAAGGCCCGCAGAAGTGGGTTATCTGATGATTGGGCCTTGTATAAAGTAGGACTTTCAATTTATAAGTCCGAGTTAAGAAAGGCCAAGAGGACCTCGTGGAAGTGCTTCTGTGAAGAAGTGGAAGGCTGTCACGAGTCCTCGAGATTCAGGCGTATTCTCGCAAAAACCCCAGTGTCCCTGGGGTATCTACAGGACGCTAATGGGAAGTGGGCTCTCAGTAGTGAAGAAACACTTCAGACGCTTCTCGACGCTCACTTCCCGAGCAACATATCCTCTGTGAGGGGTCCTCTCGGGATGCCGCATGACGATTGTGCGGCCTTTGTCGGCATTTTGGATAAGCGTCACTTGACGTGGGCGATTAACTCGTTCAAACCGTTCAAGTCCCCGGGACCAGACGGCATCATACCAGCGCAGCTGCAACAGGCTGTTAAGGTGTCATGCGACTGGTTGGCACCTATCTATGCGAACTGCATCAGATTAGGTTACATTCCGGGGGCCTGGAGACGAGTCAAGGTCACGTTTATCCCGAAGGCTGGCAGGGTCTCCCATGTCACGGCCAAAGATTTCAGGCCAATTAGCCTTTCCTCCTTCTTGTTAAAGACTCTGGAGCGGCTGATGGACTGGTATATAAGGAAGAGCATTCCCAGAGACTATTTGTCAAGAGCACAACATGCTTATCGCAAAGGCAGGTCAGTGGACACTGCTTTGCATACTATCGTGTCATGGCTTGAGGAGGCCATTGAAGCCAAGGACTTCGCTGTTGGGACCTTCCTTGATATCGAGGGAGCTTTCAACAATGTCCTGCCTGAAGCAGTATTAACTGCCCTTGACGGTCTTGGGGTTGAATCGAACTTCAAGTGCCTCATTCTCAGCCTTCTATGCGACAGAGTAATCGAAACAGAATGGGGCAGCGCGCGTGCGAGGCGTAGTGTGAGTAGGGGAACACCACAAGGTGGGGTTCTCTCTCCTCTTCTATGGATCCTAGTCGTTGACGAATTGCTCAAAAAACTAGAGGATCGCGGCTGTCGGGTGATTGCCTACGCAGATGATGTAGCACTTATGGTCAAAGGAAAGTTCCTTAACACCGTGTACGAGTTGACGCAGGGATATCTCAGCGTAGTAACAAAGTGGGCGGTCGGAAGTGGACTCGCCATAAATCCAAACAAAACAGAAATGGTTTTATTCAGCCGGAAATATAAAATCCCGGTGGCACCGTTGCCGCGGATGGGAGGTATTCGCCTGCAACCGGCGGATACAGTGAAGTATTTAGGGCTCATCCTGGATAAGAAGCTTTCATGGAAGCCGAATATCGAGGAGAGAGCAAAAAAGGCATCTGTTGCCTTATACTGCTGCAAAGGAGCTATTGGCAAAAGGTGGGGTCTTTCACCAAAAGTGGTCCTCTGGCTTTATGACACCATAGTAAAGCCCATCTTATTCTATGGTGTCTTCATGTGTTGGAGGGCTTTAGGGAAGACCACACTGGCCAAAAAACTCGAGAGCGTTCAACGGGCTGCGCTAATTAGCATATGTGGTGCATTAAGATCTACTCCGACCATGGCACTTAATGCAATTTTGAATATAACGCCGGTGGACATTGCCGGTAGGTGCATAGCCGCGAAGGTGGCTATTGGACTCAGAGAATCTGGTTTCTTAAAGGAACGCGCATCTGGTCATTCGGATATCCTCACAAACTTTGACTGCATACCGGATCATCTGGATCATGGAGTCGCCATACCGAACTCTGGCGGCTTCTTCTCTGCCCATATACCGACGAGGGAGATGTGGGTGGGAAGAAGCCGTTGGATGAGGGGGGCAGCAAGCTTCTTCACGGATGGGTCAAAGCTTGGGGGAAAGGTTGGTGGAGGGGTCTACTGTCGGGAGCTCTCCATCGACTCCTGTTTCAGACTTCCCGACTACTGTAGTGTTTTTCAGGCTGAGGTCGCAGCCATCAAGGTTGCAGCTGATTTGCTGCTACAGAGTGCATCCACTTTCAGAGAAGTGACTATCCACTCGGATAGTAGAGCGGCTATATTAGCCTTGAACTCATTTACAGTGCGTTCAGGGCTGGTCGAAGAATGTCTAACGTCACTATCTCTAGCAGCTAGAGCTTTTGTGATTAGGCTGGTGTGGGTGCCGGGCCATAGCGGAATTGCAGGCAATTGCAAAGCTGATGAGCTAGCAAGGAAAGGTACCCTAGAATCATTATCGGTAGAATGGGAACGGGTCGGTGCTCCTGTTTCTTCTTGTGGTCTACTACTAGACAGCTGGGCCACGCGGATGTTCGCCCAACGCTGGGCACTTGTGCGGTTGCGAAAGCCTTCTGGCCCAACATAGACCGCAGGAGATCTAATGATCTTTTAGCCCTCAGCAAGGCTAACCTCTCACTGTTAGTGGGTCTTTTAACGGGCCACTGTCCTATTGGCTTACATGCAGTAAGAATGGGTATCTTACCGGATGCCGACTGCAGAAGCTGTTTGGAGGAAGATGCGGTAGAAACAAGCCAGCACTTCCTGCTTGACTGTCCCGCTTTTGGGAGGTCAAGACTCAGACACCTGGGGGCGCATACCTTTGGACACGCCACCGAACTGGCGGGTGTTGAAGTTAGGCGTCTGTGTAACTATGTATTGGCTACAAAGCGCTTCGCCAATCTGTAAGTCCGAACACGGGAGTTCCTTTTCAATGGCATCACAAAGGACTAATTGTTAGTCTACGTGGGATCTTTGATCAGCCATCTTACCTAACCTAACCTAACCTCCTCTGCGACGCACTGATCCAAGTTTTCAGGTGCTTGAGAAGAGAAGTACGGTGCGTCCTTGTACGAACCCTTTCATATGCCCAGTTTCATTAGATTTAGAGCACACTTCGCAGCATTTCACCTGCCGACAATGTCTATGGGGGCTAAAACAATGTAGCAAAATCTATGTCGTTCCCTCAAAGTAATCTCCCTTGGCCCTTATACACTTGTTCCAACGTTTTATTCAATCCCCGAAACGGTTGTTAAAGTAAATTTAGGGAATAGCATTCAATATGCGTAGTGATTCACGTTTAATCGCTCCAATTGACTCAAAATGGTCGTTTCAGAGAATCAGCGCAGTAAGCGACGGTGCCTTATTGTGGTGAAAAAACCAAGAGTAGTCGGCCCATAACTCCGGACTCTTTTTACGACTAGCTTCGTGCAAACGAGATATAACACTCAAAAGATATATTTCTTGTTTCACAGTTTGACCGGTCGGAAGAAATACAGTGTGCACCACAACCCGGTAATCGAAGAAAACTGTCAGTATAACCATTATTATTGGTGTTTTCGTATTCGGCTTACCTTTGACTCGATATTTGGCAAATTAATCGTCCATTCTCGGATCGTAAGCATAAATCCAAGATTCATCGTCAGTAATAATATGTTCAATGACATTCTGGTGGTCGGAAAGCAGTGACGCTGTTTTTCTAAAAAATGTATTGATTTTGGAATCAATCATGCTTTCACTTTTCTTAGGCCCAAATACGCTCCCTATTCCTTCCAATATTCCAACGATCTATGACTCGCTAATCGTCGATTCTCAAGTTTAAGTTTTTTTAATTTTATGAACGTGTTCAGCATCAGTTGATGTTGATGGTCGTTCTTGACGCAGTTCATCGTTAACATGTCCTCGACCTTCTTTGAATAGTTTGCAGCAATCAAAGACACTTGTTCGCGACAAGCAATTATCACCGAAGTCCTTCTCCAACATTCTGAACATTTCGGAAACAGAAATCTCATTCCGTACGAAAATTTAATAGAATTTCTTTGTTGAATAATTTCACTCATCGTTCAAAAATTCTCAATGCACTTTATATACTTCAGAAAGACAAGAGTATAACCTGATGGCTTTTTTATGTGACATTTGGCACGGACGGTCATACCAACCTAGTAAAAAAAATACTTCGACGAATGAGTTTTCGCGCGAAATTTAAATTAAAAAGTCTTATTATTTTTGGCCCACAGTAGTGTTAGTGTATGGCTGCCATACAAATTGACACATCAAAATCAGAACAAAGATATAGATATGTTAGTCGAAATAGTTTTTTCGTATTTTGTCAACAAATGTCGTGGTGTGATATACCATAAAGTGTGAAAAAGGTAACATTTAAGCTTTATGTAACCAAAAAAATTCAATTCGGGAAAATTGAACAAAAGTTACGGCTGTTCAAAAATGAATGAAAATTAGGAAGAAATCCGCAATATTTTGAAATTTTAGTATTAAAAAGGGAAGAATGCCATGCAAGCCACCAATAAAATTTGTGAAGTTAACGGATACGAAGCTTAGTCAGTTGGTTCGCTCCGTTCTGGAATTTTTGAAATTTCGATTTACGCTGATGGAATAATATCTTTAGCAGAAAAATGGTAAAAAGTGGTCGAGCAAAATTGTACATATTTGTTTATTTATTTATTATTATAAATATAAAGAAAAGTGTGTTTTATTAGAAATAAGAAAGGACTTTTTCGACTACCCAATATTCGTACAGTTTTATATAATCTCTGAAGGATATTATATATCCAGGCGTTCGTATTTTTTTTTCTTTATGTAATATATGCACTTTCATTTTAACCCATAAATTCGATAAAATAATTATTTATGGTTCACCCTAATAAGTATTTATGCATAATATGTGTGCATGCCTGTAAGTTTTTTGTCGCTAACCTTTTACAAATATTTACAAACACCAAAACACAAACAAGCTGACCACAAATATGACACTTTTATAACTTTCATAACACCTTTAGTTTTATTCTTAAAAAAAAATTCAAAGTTTTTAATTTTTTGTTTTTTTTTTTTTCAATTTTTTATTAATGCGCCAGCCAACTTACTTTCTTTTACATACATACATATATTCGACTCATTTGGTTAAATATTAGCTGGTTTTTGTTGGTTTGCGGCGTGACAGCACTATTTTTGACACCGCCAACGCCGCCACCTAACCAATTCGGTATGAGAATCGTAAAATTTTAATAAGCTTCACGCTGTCCATTTCGCCGCCGATCGCAGCACGCACTCACATATATTCGCTATGAATTTTAATGAGTCGTAGCCGCAGACGAGAGCTGCCACACAAACGAGCTACCAACAATCATCCCGTTTTGCCACCTTTTCGAACGCGTGACTTTCAACAGCACGCTAACATTGACTACCGACTGTAAAAAAACAACAACAAAATAATAACAATGAAGAATGCAAATATTCAATCAAAATTTTATGTTATTACCGATAAGTCTGCTTGCATGCATGCGTGTGTGTGTGTGGTAAAAAATGTACAAATATGAGAAACAAAAACAAATCACAAGCTTTACACATGTTTACTGCGATTACGCGGCGTTTACGAGTGCATATCTGCACTTGACTAGCGCGCTGCTTGACTGCGTGGCTTATCCACTGCCGATCACATGTGCTAACTTTGCGCTTGCATTGGTGCTATAATCAAATCACTGTAATTGTCTCGCCACCACAAATAGCGCAGTGGTTTAATAACAATTCACTCCACACTACTGTCTGTCGTAAAATGTTTAACTGTGTTTATCGTTATCGATATACTTTAATGGCGCGATTTAATGCCTTTCGGTTGTTTAAAGTTTGCAACTTCAGATTTTGCATACTTTATGGCGTTTTAGGTGGCAGCACGTGTTTATTGCCAATAATTTGCTTGACATAACTGATAGGAAAAAGTAAGGTTGTTACTCGTAGCGCGCGAAACACAGAGGCTCGCGAACGCTTAGGAGGCTGAAACCTTCTACTTAGGAGCTTACCCTTCATAGAAAGTTTTTGTGGAGGCAAAATTTTGAAGGAACATTCAGGAGATAATCGGTTGCTTTTTTTGTAGCGGTTTTAGCTCTACCATAGTCAAGACCTTAACAGCTTGTGAATTATTCAGAGATGCTGGTTTTTGACAGCACGAAAAGAAGTTGCCTTTATGCCGCTATGTCTAAATTTGGTGTCCCCGTAAAACTAAAACGGCTGTGCAAACTGACGTAGAGCAATACCAAAAGCTCCGTCAGGAACAGGAAGGACCTCTCCGAGCCGTTTGATACTAAACGAGGTTTCAGACAAGGCGACTCCCTATCGTGCGACTCCTTCACTCTGCTGCTGGAAAAATAATTTGAGCGCAGAGCTGAATCGAGAAGGTACAACTGTTCACAGTCATAACTTCGAAGTCGTAGATAATTTCGTTTATTTTAAAACCAGTGTTAACACCAAGATCAATGTCTGCATCGAAATCCAACGTAGAATAACTTTTGCCAACAGCTCCTACTTCGAACTGAGTAGGCAATTGACAAGTAAAGTTCTCTGTCGACAAACAAAAACCATATTATTTAAGTCACTCATCATCTCCGTTCTGTTGAATGGTGCAGAGGAATGGGCGATGACTGATGAGTCGGTGTTACGAGTTTTTGAAAGATACGCTCTGCAGAAGATTTATAGTCTCTTGCCCGTTGGCGAATACCGCAATCGATGGAACGGTGAGCTGTACGAGTTATACGGCGACATTGACATAGTTCAGCGAATCAAGAGACAGCGGCTGCGCTGGTTAGGTCATGTCGTACGTATGGATGAGAACCTTCCAGCTCTGAAAGTATTCGAGGTAGTATCCGTCGGGGGAAGCAGAGGAAGAGCTCCACTCCGTTGGAAAGATCAGGTAGAGAAGAGCGTGGTTATAGTTGGAATAATTGGAGATTCCAAGCCAAACAGCGATTAAGAATACCGACCGGCGCACTATTGTAAACTCTGCTATAACTACGTAAGCGCAAATATGTAAAAAAGAAATGAGCTACAATAGCTCCCGTGTATATAGCCAACATTTGTATTGCTGCGAAGACCGCTTTAAGGAACAGGCAAGCCGGATATAACAAACAGCCCTGAAATCCTGGACCACTGCGGCTCAGAGTATACTTCTGGTGACTTTTATCTATGCTTTCATATCGATAACTTCACATTGGCACAGTGAGCTTTTTCACGGATAGAGCGAAAATAGGAGGGAAACTTCGGTAAGAGTTTTCTATAAGAACCTATTCATCAAACTTAGCTTACCGAATCTGTAAAGTGATTCTCATGCTGAAGTGGTTGCCATTAATAATATTAATTTAAAGTGCGCTCAGTTTGTGCCAAAAGTTAGTCAAAAAGTTTCTATTCTCTCTATTAATAGCATGTAGCCACTTCATTATCAGACGATTTGCTGCCTGGCCATGGGAGTATCGCTGGAAACTGCTGGTCTTATGAGCTCGCAAGAGGCGGTGTTCATGTTGCACTTATTATCGAGTGAGAAAGATGAATTTCCGTTGGCCTCCTTCGGTTTTGCACTAGACCTTTGGAGCTCGCGTGAACTTAGCACGCCTTGGTCGGTGACCAACTTTAGGGCGAATTCGAGATATAGACTAAGATGCGGGTAATCCTTTAAATTACATGCTCTCTGTAAGGTCCAGTCCATAGAGTTCGATCAGTATTCATTCCGGAAAGATAGCTTAATATTAGATATGGGGTCTAATGTGAGTTTTCATTATATTTTTTTTATTCTGAGCACAAAGATTCATCGTTATTAGAAAGCTATGATTTCTGAATTTTATATAAAATCATTCGGCATTTCGAAAATCTTAATATTAGATGTGTGGGAACCAAAGGAATTATTAATCCGATTCAACCTATTTGTAGCACACAGACATAATATGTACTATCAAGAAACGATACCCTCTGAATTACAATTATAAGTCCTCTAATATTTTCGAGAATAAGGCAACTATAAGTATTGGGCGCCAAATATTTGGTACTTAGAGGCTAACAGTGGCATGCTCTAAAGCATTACTCTTAAAAGTTCTATCAGGTTATATTCAATGATATAATTTCTATGAACGTTCTATAAACGTTCCAATGAAAGTAAAGTCGCTGTTGATGTATTTTCTCATTTAAAAATACATAGTTGAAAAAAGTTTAGAGCGCATCTCAAAGTATAGGCATTACAACTTCTAGAAATCCTCAGCCAAACTAACCTCACAATAGTTAATAGTGTTTTGTTCTCTCGAGATCAGGAACCCTCAAGCAGTAACACTACTCAAAAAAGAAGCTGGAATCAAACCGATTTTTGTAGTGACGTTTTTAAGACAGTCTAGAGTGCAGCAAAAGCACTAGGCATTACGAAAGGAACTAGTGGCAGCATGTAACGCTGCAATGAGAAGGACGAAATGTCACAATAAGCGAATACCTGAATGGAATGAAAAATTTGCCACGCTGAACACGCTCTCTCACTTAGCCCAACGTCGCCTATAACGCAATCGAAGAAGCGAAACCGTATCAAAGAAGCATTTAAAAGCCATAAGAAGCTTTTTGGTTCCATGGTAGAGTCTTGAGTTGGGTACTCCCAGGTTTAGCGGATTAAAGTTCCGCAAACTGGTTTTCGATGGTTCCCCTTACTATAAAAAAAGCAGACCTTAGGTGGCGAAATGTTGTTTTCTTTTTATCTTCTTCTTTATAATAAACTAGAGGACCCGTACACGCTCCGCTGTGGCTGATACATAGATAACACAACTGCTACCCTCTATAAGATTTCTATTAGTTGGATTATAACTATTAGTTAATGAGATATAGCATTTTTGTGAAGCAAGAGACGAAAGTTGTATTAAATTCTGACATAAAGAGATAAAACGTATCCTATGTCCTTACCCTGGTTCTAAGTTACCTCTCCACCAATTTTTAGCCAAATCGGTTCATCCGTTCTTGAGTTATAAATGGTGTAACTAACACAACTTTCTTTTATATATATAGATATTTAGATCGTAAAATCGTTGTCGGAATTTCAGATGAAGAATAATTGATAATATGTGAAATGCATGACAAATACTTGACACATCTCTCTCTATATTTAATTTGTCAATAACATAAGCGTAAATTTACTTATAAATATACATATGTCTACAACAAGAGAGCTTATGTACCCTTATCAAGTTCATCATTAGACTTCTGTTTCTTACGACAGCTTGATTCTTTACTTTCGCCAAAAAATTGAAGTTACTTAGTTTCAGTTACAATGGCGCTGACTTTTCACCTTTTTACCCGCAACACATCCGAATTAGCGCATTGTCACACCAAAACCAAACGAATAAGCCAAACCCGATAGCAATTGGACGCATTAAAAATGCATTTTCCAATTTTCAAACAACGCGAAACAAAAGCGAAAACCTTTATTACTCAGCGCCATTGTGTTTTCTTTGTATCGAAACAGTTTGGTAAATTTACCGGCAACAATTGCGAGCATTGCCTTTGTATGCACACAGACACCGTCTCACCTGTGTGTGTGTGGGAGAGCTCTGTATTTAGGTAGTTTTTGTAGATGGCTTTTCGCAAGTCAAATGTCAAAAGTCAACTGTCACAGTCGAGCACTTTGAAAGTGAAACCCCAATTCAAACATACAAACACAACATACAAATGTACAAGCAAAGTCATTCAAACCGTTGCTTTGGAAAAAACGCGAAAAAATGCTTTATTGTTTACAAACGTGCCAAAAAAGGCTCAGTTCGCAATTAGACGCAAGAGGAGGGAAAGTAAAAAAGCAAATAAATGATTGGTAACTGTGCTAAGATCTTTTAGGATTTCATTACCCACCGAAAAGCTTTGCTATAGTCATTTTTTAAGTACAGCATCCATGCTGCGTGTAGCGCGTTTCGCTGACATGTCGCTGTTTTGACAGTTAATCTCTTGACATCGCAAATTGTTTGTCAAGCAGAGGCAAATGATACGGTTGAGTTGGCACGCTTAATGCCTTTTCTGTTTTTCAAATGTTGGATAGGTATAAATTAATTATAAAGATATTCCCACGAATTTTAAATTATTTAAATTTTTTGAAGAATAAGTGGTGTTAGAGATAGTACTGGAGATAACAGTAAGGGCCTAGTGGTATGCAATATGCCTTAGTTAATATGCCGCTTTTTACCAAAATTATATAACATGCAAGCATAAATTTTTGAATGATTTTCTAAACAAAATAACCTTTATTAGGGTTAGGTTAAGTTAGAATGCTGATCTTGATCTCCCAAACGCGGTACAGTCAAGAAGTGTTGAGTTCTTGCTACTTCTTCTTATTCCATACAGATTCTGCAGAAGGCGCCTAGTAAGATTTCCAGCCTTACAGCATGGACGCCAATAGAGCACTGGCCTGTTAAAAGTCACACAACTAGGGAGAGACTAGCCTTACTGAAGGCAAAAAGATCACTAGCTTTCTTGCGATTCATCTTACAGCAAAAGAAATTTGCGACAGCGTATGTACCAATGGTGGTCCAGCGCTGGCCAAGCTCCCGTGAACCCCAGCTATCTAGTAGTAGAACACAAGAGTATACTGGACCACCAACACGCTCCCATTCTACTGATAGCGATTCTGGAGTGCTTTTCCTCGACAGATAATTAGCTTTACAATTCCCTGCGATTCCGCTGTGGTCTATACCAGTCTTTTCACAAAGGGACTCGATGCTACTCATAAATAGGTTAGGTATTCCTTGCTCAACCCTGATCGCACTGTTAGTGAGTTTAAGGCTGTTATCGCCGTCCTGTTTTTGAGTGGATGGTCAATTCTCTGAAGATCTATTACTACCTTAATGCCAGCAACCTCGGCCTGGAAAACACTGCAATAGTCAGGAAGTCTGAAGCTGGAGTTCGAACACTATAGATGTGTCGCTCTTACAATATATTCTATGTAGCAATTTAATTATAAGTTATAGGAAAGATAGATTGACATACTTATTTCCTAAGTACGGGTAGATTTTCGGGAAGCAAGTTTTATGCGCATGGAATACAATACTCCCCTACAATATCGATACTCTAGAAGAACATCTGGGATAAGTTTACTATGATAGCAACAAGTAAGGAAGGGCTAAGTTCGGGTGTCACCGAACATTTTATACTCTCGCATGATAAAGTGATAATCGAGATTTCATTATCCATCATTTACACATTTTTTTATTTTGCTGTAAAATTAATTAGATTAGATCAATTTGTGTACTTTGAGTATTGAATTGTATTTTCATTTATATGTATGTATTTTACAGAGAAGGCATCAGATGGAATTCAAAATAGCGTTATATTGGAAGAAGGCGTGGTTGTAAACCGATTTCACCCATATTTCGTACAATTCATCTGGGTGTTAAGAAAATATTATATACCGAATTTCATTGAAATCGGTGCAGTAGTTCCTGAGATATGGTTTTTGGTCCATAAGTGGGCGACGCCACGCCCATTTTCAATTTTTAAAAAAAGCCTGGATGCAGCTTCCTTCTGCCATTTCTTCCGTAAAATTTTGTGTTTCTGACGTTTTTTGTTAGTCGGTTGACGCACTTTTAGTGATTTTAAACATAACCTTCGTATGGGAGGTGGGTGTGGTTATTATCCGATTTCTTCCATTTTTGAACTGTACATATACACAATGCCTGAAGGAAACGTTTCTGTAGAGTTTGGTTGACATAGCTATAGTAGTTTCCGAGATATGTACAAAAAACTTTTTAGGGGGCGGGGCCACGCCCACTTTTCCAAAAAAATTACCTCAAAATATGCTCCTTCCTAATGCAATCCTTTGTACCAAATTTCACTTTAATATCTTTATTTATGGCTTAGTTATGACACTTTATAGGTTTTCGGTTTCCGCCATTTTGTGGGCGTGGCAGTGGGTCAATTTTGCCCATCTTCGAACTTAACCTTCTTATGGAGCCAAGAAATACGTGTTCCAAGTTTCATCATGATAAGTATCTCAATTTTTACTCAAGTTACAGCTTGCACGGGCGGACGGACAGACGGATGGGCGGACAGACAGACATCCGGATTTCAACTCTACTCGTCACCCTGATCACTTTGGTATATATAACCCTATATCTGACTCATTTAGTTTTAGGACTTACAAACAACCGTTATGTGAACAAAACTATAATACTCTCTTTAGCAACTTTGTTGCGAGAGTATGAAAGGAAGCTTAGCATAAGCGAAAGTGATAGTGAGATTAGTAATTTGCAAGAGGTAGAAAGAGTGATAAAAAATATAAAATATTTTTCCTCTTGTAATCAATCCACATCATTAATTTTTCTGAAAACACCACGCCCATGGGTCCTCGCTTTAATGGGTGGTGGCGCTGAACGAAATCGTATTTTTTAACAAACAAGAAAATATTAAGTTCGCGAAGACGAACAGTTTTAGTAAGTTCTGTGAAAACGTCTCGTCCGACCCAAAGACAGCCAGGTTGCACAAGGATTTGTCTAGAAGCAAGACGGACACAGCATTAACCATTAAAACACATGATGGGACCTACACGAACAACGCAGAGGACAGGGCAATGGAACTCTCGCTTGCGCACTACCCGGAGACGATTCAGAATGACCAAATTCCACCAATGGTTGCAAATAGGCCACACCGCTCGGATTGGACAGCCGTAAGGAAATTATTCATTGCAGACTCAATTAAGTGTTCACAGGCCTCCTTCTCGAAATATAAGTTATCAGGAGTGGACGGTATCTTCCAAGCTTTTTGGCAACAAAAGTGTGCATGATCTCTCGTTGACGAGCTTGCAGGAAGATTGGGCTAGAAATATGCATTACGGTAAGGCCCCACGCCATATTTTCTCCGCACGGAGCCGAGAGTGGGGAGAAAACAGCACTGGCAGCAGGCAGCAGTCACCAGAAGTACGCCATGTCTAGTTATTATTGAGAGGTTACAACCTAGCAAGGTTTAGAGATATACTCAACCTCTTCCGCGACAAATTCCGTCTCATTTTCGTGTTTTATACTAGGCACTGCAGGCTCAAGAAACACTTCCCCAACCTGGTCACAGTCTCTTGCGTAAACTGCCGGTTTCGCGACAAAGAACCGGAACCTAAAGAACACTTGATTCTTTATGGCCCAGCAATTGTATAAGCAGTCTTAAGGCCCTTGGAACCATTTACGTGGACAGGGATCACGTCACCACCATCGCACCCAGAAAACTCCTGGCACTGGACGTTTGTGACTAAATATATAAGAGAGAACAATAGACCAAAGATCGCAGTACAAAACCTAAATTATTTTCAATTTATCTATCAACTCAATCTAATTTTAACATTTCTATCTCTATCCGTCTACAAAATTTAGCCAGCATCTTCCAAGTGAAAGCAGTGGGTACCGATTAGGCTTGTGGAACGCTATTGAATAACCATCAAAGGATAAAGAATGCAACCATATTCACATATAGCCAGGCCGAAATGTTGATCTTGGGTCGTCAAAGATTAATTTCAGATTAGCCTGCAATTGCAGGATGGCTTTAAGCTCACTGACAGGTCACTCCATAATCTGGGTTACTGGTCCAAGAAATTTTTCGGCAACGGAAAAGCGGACGAGTTGGCTAAATCAAGAGCCTCTTTCAACGAATCTGCTTAGACATAGTTGCACTCTTACTAACTTTCCGGGTTAAGCCAAGCAATCCTCCTTTATTCCATTCCTCTCAAAACAGCTCGTTTCCATGATCTCCATTATGAGACTTCGATGACATCACTCAACACTCACTAACCACTAAGTAGGGTTTGAGTTACTATTATAATAACTACAACAAAAGAGAGAAGTTACTAACTTAAAGTCAGTGTTGCAATGTTGCACAGTTGTACCGATATGTCGTGCCTGATGCAAATTTACGACATGCCGACAGCACTTAAACTCACAATCAGTCAAATGTCACGGACACGTCGCCAACAAGCGCACGCCACAAACGAATAAATATATTACAACAATAAAAGAAGTGAGTGAAAAATAAATAAATAAGTGTCTTCAAGCAACGAACCGCGGCAGCTATTCAGTCGGGCAGTCAGTCAGCCAAAGCAGGCAACGAACCAAGGAGCCAATGTCTCCGAGGACGACACGCGATACACCTGTAGACGATAAACCGTGTGGCGTGTAAATTTACAAGCGCACAAATACAAAGGCAGACAGATGTAAATGTGAGTGCGGAACGTGAAATGGCCAAAAGAACAAGCCAAACGAGCAGGCGGGCCACTTGCAGCAAACATATATGTATCTATGTGTGTGTGTGCTCCATAAAGATTGGCAAGAAATGGCGCTGGCAAAAGTCACTGTCTTCATTGTGACCCCAACCAGCTGACAATAAAATTTCGTTGCGCTCTTTTTATTCGCTACACTTTCTCTCTTGTAGATTCTTTTATCGCTCTAGCGTCTTTTTTTCATACACACATACACAATGCTGTTTACATTTGTATATGAGTATGCGTGTGCTTTTTATTTGGCAATATTTTGTAGATGCTGCGCTACTGCTTGGTCCAAAGTACAAATACAGACATTGGCGTATAAATATTTAATTCGTATGCGTTCACATTTAATATTCTATAAGTGTGAGCGTAGCAAGTGTATTGGTATGTGTGTGTGTTTTTGTATTTCTATTTGTGTTTACTTCAAATGGCCTTTACGAGCGTCACACTTACTCGAGTACTTCGCTCCTAAATGCATACGAAAGTATGCTCGCTTGTAACTGTTATATTTGTAAAGGTGAAAAAGGTCCTCCATGGTGGGTGTGTTTGTACATTTGTTTGCCGCTGTACGGCATGTGTGCTTATATGCAATCAATATGACCAAACAGCGTGAAAAATCTATACGAAAACAGTAGCGTGCGCTGTATCTGCCAGTTACTGCCAACAATTGTAGACAAATAGTTTAGCAAACAATGCATTGTTAGCAATTTTGTTTCCTAGCAGTGTTGCCTGATTGGTTAAAAATGAAAGTAAGTAAATATTTGATTGCTGCGAAGAGCATTGAAATAAATGATCCGAGAGTAATTTGCTACTGGCACGAGATTGAGTAGGTGAGTTTTTAGGTAGGAAAGACAATATTTTATTAGCCGAAAAGTATTTTGCTCCTCTTCTAACATATACTTTAAAGGAGTTTTGAATTTAGTTGTGAGAAAAAAGTACCCGAAAATTGTAAATTAAATGCAAAATAAATAATATAGTATATTAATATTAATGTATAAATAAATAATATATTTAATAATATTTATTTTGTCGCCTTCAAAGTAAACTCCACCAAATGTAATACACCTATGTCAACGATTTTTCCAGTCCTCCCAACAATTTTCATAAACACTTTTTGGGATGGCCTTCAGCTCCTTCAGCGAACTTTGTTTTATCTCTTCGATCGACTGAAAACGGGTCTCACAGAGCGTCAATTTAAGTTTTGGGAACAAGAAAAAACCACACAAAGCCAAGTCGAGGGAACACGCGTTTGATCGATGTTATTTTTGCGCTTTTGGCCTTAAATTTGATCACAAATGTTGATTGATGCAATGGTGCATTATCATCGTGGAAAATACATAAATTGTTCTTCTACAATTCCGGTCGTTTTCGACATACATATGTTCTAACGCAAACGCCTCGATACGGCCGTATAGAACTCCTTATTGACCGCCTGTTGCTCGGGAACAAATTCATTATGCACTAAACCACGGATATCTAAAAAAACAATAAGCATCACTTTAATTTTTGAGCAGATTTAACGTGTTTTTTTTTTTTTTTTATATAGCGGGATGAGTCGAGCAAGAACGCTTGTCTGCCTCAAAATATCCATCATAATTATTCGAATGGACTCGCGAGAGACCTCTCTAACACTGGGCTGATGATTTTCAAGCACCAGAACGAGCCATGTTTTCAACGATCTCTCGATCGTTTTTGAAGGCTTTGTATTACTCAAAGACTTGTGTTTTTGACTAAACGGATTCACCGTAAGCCTTTTGCAACATTTGCACCGATTGCGCTCGCGACATTTGATTAGAAGTAGAACATTTTATTCAAATTCTCTTCTCGATTGTTGATGAATAGCATTTAGCGCCGTCTTGTTAGAACCAAAAGGCGTCCACATCAACATCCTCCAATTCGATATAACTTTGTACTTCGACTCAAAGTCCTTTTCCTTCGCAGTTATGTTGGATATAATGTATAACTTTTTTAGGGCGAAATCTCCGTGTTTTTTTACGTGGCGGGTTCCAAACACAGCGCACAGCCCTAGGGAAGGATGTTTTTTACTTTATCTCGCCTTCAAATGGATGCTTTTTGATTACCAAGAAGATACTTGGTCTAAGGCCGGAAGCCGTGAGCTGCTTGAAAGAAAAAAAAAGAATCGTTTCTGGCCACTCCCAAGTGAATAGTTCTCAGAGTTTTCCTCACTTGGAAGAATTTCTACACGTAATTATATCCTCCAAAATGAAGGGTACTAGTGAAGAAACCGTCAAGCAAAAAACGGTCATAGTCGAATGGCGGCACCTAGCACAGGTGGTGACAAAGCCAGAATTAATGATCAGGCAGATTTTACTTTATGTGGAATTGGCAGATAATTGTTTACTAAATCACATAATTTGGGCCTGTATTGTCAACAATTGGACTGTCTGAAGGAAGTAGTCGCCCAGTCGCGACAAGCTTTAGCCAATAGAAGAGGGATGGTATTAGGACAACATCCTACCACAATTCGTTCTACTGCGCAAGCCTTAAACTCTAGGCCTGGCATCAAATGATTTCTACCTATTTCTGTGTGAGTCGAAATATTTTTCTTCGCTCTACAAAAACTTGTGAAAATTAACTGTCCCAGTTTTTAGCTGCTTAAGGGCAGATTGTTGCCGATTCGTTCACCAGTTGCCCGCGTGAACGGAGTTAGCATCAGGTATGTGACGCAGACAACTATTCGTGGTACACGAATCTTGTGGAGTGATTGGGTTCTCGGCCGTCGTGCTGTTCGCACTATGTATCGTGGCTAATTTGTGGCCTGAGCTACTTATGGAGCCGATGTATGGTGGGAAGCAGCTACGTCAGTTTTAGTCCAGTCTTGTTTGTCGGTATGTTGAACCATCTCAACGAATGCTATGCAGGTTTTGTTAGGTACACCTCGTCTTGACGTGCTGTTTCATTCACGTTAAGAAAGGGCTTGAATGTGTCATTGCTGCGGAATAACTGGATTTCCGATGATGATGTGGAGAGGGAGGGATATCTAGGGGGCAGGAGGCTTCTGGATGATAGGGTCAGTTCTAGGTGGAAAGATCGTTGGAAAAATAGTCTTAACTTCACCGTAACGTTGGGTTTGTTGAGGGTAACTTAGACTTCAGATTTTTTCTGAGTCTGGGTTTTCTGAATAAACCCCGAATGCGGGAAGAACTGAAACTCGTCTCATCTTCAGTCATTTTTAATTCTTTTTCCTTCGCCATTAACAGATTAACGGATGATTATGATCAAGTAACTCAACCTAAAAATATTGAGTAATAATTCTGTTTTTTTATAGATATCAAAAAATGCATAAAAGCCTACAAGCCACCATCAATTTGGCAACACTGCTGAAGTGCTTTTTTATTTGGCAGCACGCGCCACATCACTAGTGTAGGTATATAGTATGTGACACACACACCCCGACTCGCATACAAGTAAATCCTCCAGCGTATACCATTTTCAGTGTGCATATGTGTGTGTATGTGTCACTTGTGCCTGTGTCCATTTCCGAGTCTATTTCCCGTTGCACAATGTGCGCATAAATAATTTATTTAATGGACTTGTAGTGGTAGATAAATTTCAGTTTTGTCTTTGTTTCTCACATTTTTATTATGGCATACTCTTCACCTGCATTGTCGACTATTCGCATATTCGTTTATTTGTTTATTTACTTGCTGCTTTGTTTTTTAATCTACACACACATGCACATACATATATGTATATATAAATGTTGTTATTATGTATTTTTCACCGGATATGGCTAGCAATCCGTCCAAAATGTGTGCGCATAAGCTCCCGCCGGCAGGACAGTGAGCATCAAATGAATTTTTTATAACACAAACAACACAAACAAATAAGAAAACAACCGAAAACAAAGTGAAAATTGTGCAAAACTGCACAAATATTGGTTACATACACGGAAAGCTATTTAACTTTGTTTGTTGGTATGCACACATACACACATATACACGTATGCTGTTGACTGTACGGTGTGTGGGTCTAACGGCAGTGCGCTGAACCAGGATTTATTGGTTACTTTTGTGGCAGCGTTGAATTTATTAACGGCGAGTGAGCATTACCGGTGCATGCTAAATGGCGAATAGAATTAAAATTTGAAAGGTAAATGTCCATACGTGCAACGCTCCATCCAAAATTGTTCCGCATTCAACAACTAACTATAAGCCACTTGTATGTATGTGTGTATGTGTATGTATTGGTGTGCTTCCTTTTATGACTATAAAATTTGTTTATTACGGAGATAAAGGCATTTTTATGTTTCATGCGCTCTCATAACTTCTCACCAAAGAAATGTTGCATGGTGTGATTGAGGAAGCGCAGTAAGTTCAACAATTAGTGGTTTATTTGGTTAGTTAGTCAGCTGTAGTAGTGTATAAGGATAGAGGTTAGTTAAATAAAAACGATAACATATCGTTATGTATCAAACAGATAATGCATACTATAAAAAACTCAAAATTTATGGCTCTCATGCATGTTCCTCTCAATGTAACGAAAAATACGGTTTTAACCAGAATTTAGTTTTTAAGCGGCTAGCCCAGAAATTGAAAAAAAAAATCTAAACTATTTTCACATTTCGATAACTTAGATATTAAAAATTATTTATCTAAAAGTATGTTTTAATAATATGAATTATTTTTTTTTCTGGTTTTGTCTTAATTTAAAGCCTTTAACGCGATTTTGCAAAACATTTTTTACAACATATCATGGCTGAATTTATTCGATTTATCTGAAACTTGTCACGAAAAATTAATTCTTCTAATATTTCTCCATCGTACGAATCCATAAAAGTTACAAATTTCCGATATGAAGTCATAAAAAAAAAATCGAGAGCTTAAAAAATTTGGGAAAAGTACATAAAATAAAGAGTGACCCATTTCGAGGTCTACTCTTTTTTTTAAGCAAAAATGCAGAAACTGCAAATTAAATTTAGAACGTTTACTAGCACTCAAAAGAACATTTATATTTTGAGAAGATTATTTTTTTTCAATCTTGACCGTGGCTACATCTCAGATGGTTCATCCGTTGAGTAAAATTTTCTATGATTCGTTCAAGCATTTGCGACTAGCGATTGACATGTGTAATGTTTTGCTCCACAACTTGAATGGAAGTGCTTTTTTCCGCATAGGCTTTAGCCTTTATATATCCCCACAGGAAAAATTATAACAGGTGATATCATACGATTTTGGTGGTAAATCGACCGGCACAAAACGTGAAATTATCTGCTCACCGAAGTGTTCTCCAAATAATTCCGTTGATTGATGCGATGTGTGGAAAGTGGCGCCGTCTTGTTTAAACCAAATGTCGCCGATATCGCGAACTTATATTTCGGGCATCAAATAGTTTGTTATCGAGGCTCCATAACGGCCACTATTGACGGTTGCGGTCTCATCGGTATCATATGGACTGATGGTTCCAACGGCCTACAAACTTTTCTTTTATCTGGATGAAATGGCATCTTTTGAATCTCTTAAAATCTCTTGTGTATACCCTTTGAGCTAGAAACAGGCCTCATCGTTGAACAAAATTTGGCTCGAAAACGTCGGATATTCTGGGATCTTTTCAAGAGCACATAGAACAAAGCGATATCGTTTGGAAAGGTCGAACGACTTCAGTTCTTGCACAAGCTGTATTTGTACGCTTTCAATTTATTTTAGATCTCGACGTAAAATGCGCCAAGTCATTCCGCATGTCATTCCGCGTTGCTGCGAACGACGCCAAATCGACTCTCCAGAAGTCTTTGTATACACT
This sequence comes from Bactrocera zonata, assembly GCA_037783105.1. Lineage (NCBI taxonomy): Eukaryota > Metazoa > Arthropoda > Insecta > Diptera > Tephritidae > Bactrocera > Bactrocera zonata. Next base: position 9,972 of record JBAWJQ010003285.1, on the reverse strand, counting down.
CTCAGCTACGGTTGCTTGCCAATTATGTTGACCATAAGTTGAGCGAAGTTCGCGAAACACATTCTTTACAGAACGTGAATATTCGTAGTAAAGTATAACGCTTTTTAAACGTTGTTCAGGCGTAAGTCTTTTTATGATGAAATGCCAATCAATATTTTATTCTATACTCTTGAAGTATTATATGAATTTCATTTGCTTCGTTTTTTCAATTACCAAAAAACGTTCGAAATTAGAATTTAGGAGGTGTCCCAATCTCAAGGTGCTCTAAATCCGCAGAATTTTGTGAATACGCAAGCAACTTAAAGCTCAGGTTTTGGATTTTTACCGTCATTTTCGTAAGTTTTTGACTTGGTGCACACGTCGTTTGGCACACAAGTTGCACAGCGCTTTTGTGTATCCAAATATTCATCAACGATATATTCAGCATGATCTTTGTTATCGTTAAAGTGCCAGCTTAGATATGCACACTTGATATGCCACGCTTACAAAACGTCATAACCGAAAACCTCTTAAGTTCCATAACTAAGCACTAAGATATAGCCAAATCCCATATCTGTGAATCACAGTTGACTTTTGACCAAAAATATCGAAATATGTACAATTAAAACTCAAAGGCAATAGTAAATCTGTCTATTAAAAATGAATTGAATTTGATCAGTACTTCCCTGATCCCTCATATATGTATATAGTATCAGGATTTTCGAAGATCCGGCTGACTTTACTCCATATGATTTTTTTTTATATGAGCTGCTTTACGAAACTTAGGGAATTTTTTTTTTGATATGTTGCATGTTAAAAGTATTGTCAAAATTAGGTAAAATCAGGTTAATGCAGCCCTTCTCCCGCATACTATTGTATGAATTATACAATATATAGTGTTTATATATAAAAATTGCTTGGATGCGATCCTCTGGTTAACTTATTTCAATTTAGGGTATTTTCCTGCCTTTGATTCCTGCAAGTTGCAAGAGTGGGAAATATTCGACTGCACCCAAAGTTACCTCTTCGTTACTTGTTTTTTTCGTACTGGTGGTAACCATCCACTGCAAAAATGAATCGATTTTGTTGCGACTTAGCAGCGATTCGCAGTTAAAAATTATAAAAGGCATAGGTTTGGAAAATAATATATGCCCAAGAAGGCAAACTTTTTGACCTCTCAATTACTTATATTTTTTGCAATTAATACGCCGTTAATGCCTCTTTGAAACATCTCTACCTTTTTATTATACCTCACCGATTCGATTTTCAATTCCTTATTCAAGAAAATATCACAATGATCTTTATAAACAATATTTTACTACATAAGGAGAGAGAAACTCAGATCTATGAAAGAAGCATATTGTCTAATTTTTGTTTAGATTTAATGCAAAGAATCAAATTGTTTAAGTCTGTTTGCAACAGACACCTTTCATCAGTTGAAGTATGTGATTTAAAAGGCTTTACATCGTCAGCATATAATGAAATATTTGAGAATTCTATGACAGAAGAGATATCGTTAATAAATATCAAGAACAAAATTGGGTCAAAACGACTACCTTGTTGAACACCTGAATCTGAAAGAGTATTCTCAAATATCACTCGTTGTTTTCTATTATAAAGATAAGAAGATACCCATTGAAGAAATCTTTATCGAAAGCTTTGCTAAAATCAGTGTATATAACATCCGTATGTTGTGTTCCCTAAAACCCTTTGAAACATGGTTTGCGAAATTCATGCTAAGAAGAAGTTAACGGAGACACCGAAAAAGTTATATTGCATTCATCTAACTATAAATAAGCATTCTTGGTAACGGGTTTTTCAACAAGAGCGCTGCAACAGTTTTTTTAAATGAAACATACACAGTTTCGGATATCGTCACTGGCTCGTTGGCATAGACCATTGATTTTAACGGCGTCAAATCGCACGGCCAAGGCGGTCAGTTGACTGGGCTATTTCGTGAGATACCACGTTCACCAAACTTGGTTTTCAATAAATCGATTGTGACATTCGCTGTGAGGCTTGTGGCGTCTTCCTGTTGAAACCACATACTGTCCCAGTCTATACCATTCAATTGGGTTACAATTGAGCAGTAACCATTCCCATTTACAACAAAGTGCCGGTCTTGATCATCGCGGAAGAAGTACGGCCCAATGAAACTGCCGACCCATAAACCGCACCAAACCGTAATTTTTTTGTGTTGCAATGGCTCATGAGTACGTGTGGATTGCTGCCTGACCAAAAGCGCATATTTTGCTTATTAACGAAGCCATTAAACCAGAAATGAGCCTCATCGCTGAAGATGATTTTTTTTATTAAATTCCGAATCATTTTCAAGTTGTTGCTTAGTCCAATTCACGAACATACGACTATTCTGTTGGTCAAGCATCTTCAGTTCTTGCGTTAATTTGATCTTGTAAGGATGTTGGCCAATATCGTTTCGTAAAATTCGCCACAACGACGTCATAGAGATGTTTAACCCTTTAAAATGGCGTGTAAGAGACTGATTTGGGTCTTCCTTGATTGATACGCCAGCGGCAGCAATATTTTCGACAGTACTACTACATGTTTATCTCGCTGGCATGGGAAAATTTTGTACTGTGTGTGCATGGATTAAAATTTGTCCACTAGACATTCAATTGTTGTTCTGACAGAACGATTATGACGACCATAAATTGGACGTAGCGCTCTTAAAGTTGAAGCCACTGGATCCGAATGTCGGTAATAAATTTAATAAATTCGACTTGTTGTTGGATCATATAACTTTCGTTGATGAAATAGCACACCTTGTTGAAGAGAAATGTCAATAGAGCGGGAAAAAATATGGCATCGTTTGCTGTACCTACAGGTTTACTTTTGTAGCGTCCCTATTGAAAGCCCCGTTATTTACACATGGAGCTGAAGTTAAACAGCTCAATAGTTCGTGAATAAAGTATTATAATATGACTAATTCATATAACTATAGGTGACCATTGTTTGGTATATAAAAAAAAAAAACAGGTTGCTCTCGAATTCGATGGTAGTTTAAGTCCTTTGCTCTCCTCTAAGTATCTGGTAACATTTTTTTTCAACTCGAAAAGACCCCAGCCATTAAAACATCACTCGATATTTCGCCCCTTTCATTACAAGCATAACTCATAAGTCGATGATTTATGATAATATGTGGCAGGTTATTGGGCTTGTTTTAGCCTTTGGTGCCTCCTGCCGAGCGAATGTATAAATATTACTATGTCGGTACGTCTATATTTAACACTGAACTGCTTTCAGTTTGGAGACAGCACCGAAATGGTCTTTAATGTTTGGGTCAACAACAGCGAAAATAACGGTTGAGGAGATACATATTATAACAACAACAATGCGCGCAAACACAAAACACATTAGAATGTGGCACATTAATCATTTTTATTACACGAATATGATGATGACTCAGACCCGTTAGCAACACAAAACCCAAATAATAGCAATAACAACAAAGCAGCGCGACAGGTTGCCGCAAATGACCAACGACTGTGAGACATTTACAATTTATATAAATTTTTTTTTGTATCTTGCTTGAAATCTGCATTTGCAGCCTCTTTTCTACACTATTGTTTTTTGCGTTCTCTTCGTAAGCCAAACAGGAAATATTTGTTGATTTAATTTTATACATTTTTTTTTGTGGCGCAACGTTGATGAAATTTAAATTGCTTTGCAGCGAAAATAAATTTGAGCCATTCAGTAACTTTCTGCAAAGTGCAATTGTCACCGCCGCGCATTGTTTGCTCTGTCCGTCCAACTGTCCGTCCTTTCTTTCACCGCATGCTGCCGCCGCCACACACTTTCTGCCTCTTACGGCGGCTCAACGCCGCTTTGGCGAACGTAAACAGTTCGCCGCGCGCTGAATATTTTTATAACCTGACAGTTTTGACTCAACTCCACTCAACTGCAGACACTCAAAATAAACACGTTGCGCCGTCGCTTCTTTTATATTTCTGTGAATTTAATGCCACTGCCACACTGCTGACAAAAACAAAAACAATAACCGCAATTTCTGTTGCTGCTGCTTTGATTGGCGTTAAGCAGATACAAAAGTATCTGCATGTGGATATAAAAAGTATCTGGTACGCTGCTGATGCGCATCACTTCGCAGCGCGAATTTGCAATTATTTGAATGGCCAAAATTGTTACTGACGGCCTCTCTCTTTTGTGGGCTGCTTTTCTGGGTCCATCAAAACCGAGTCACGATTTTTTTCCTTTCAGTTTACAGTTCACTTTATTTCCCTCCCGTTCATGAATTATATGAACTCATCGAGTTCAACCGAAGTAATTGTTTATCTTTACTAACTAGTAAGTCTCACAGTATGGCGCAAAATACTAGTATTGCACGCCTTGATCTTTACATATAGCTACTACTAGATATAAGCATGTAAGGTCCTTAAAGTGGTTCTGAACTGAATGCTAATAAGCGATTTTTCGGAGCTTCGCGCAAACAACGCATAAAACTTAAATAGTATTCCCTGTTGACAGTTTGGCCGGTTGGAGGGAATTCGGAGTGAACCGCAACTCGATAATCGAAGGAAAATATTAACATAACCTTGACTTTTGACCTGCCTCGAAATGGTTTTTTCTGCCTCGACTCACTTTTGCCACAATATTTGGACGATTGATCATCCGTTTCCGGGTCGTAAGCATAGATCCAGAAATCATCGTCAGTAATGCAGGGTTTGTCCAGAAAGTAACAGGACTGATGTTCTTACGCCGCGACTGTACTTCGAAGTGTGCCAGCAACATTTGAAGCGGATGCTCAGTTGTCTCAGAGGACCTGGAAAGTCAGGACAAACATTTTCACTTGACGAGTTTCTGTGAGTAGTGCAAGCCGAAAATGCAGGTTCGTTAGAGCTGAGGTACGCGATTAAATTCTGTGTGAAACTCGGTAAATCTGCGACAGAGACGTCCGATATGATCAGGCAGGCTTACCCAGTTGTTGCTTTGGCAAGAAGTGGTGTGTTTCGGTAGCACCAGGTCTCTTTGGAGGGCCGGAAGAATGAGCAAATCCAAAGTGAAAACGATGCTCATTATATTTTTTGACATCAAAGGCATCGTCCACCATGAATTTGTTTCTCCTGGACAAACTGTCAGCACCAAGTTTTACGTAGAAGTCCTCAAGAGACACAAACGAAGGGTCAATCGGGTCCGACAAAACATCGCAGCCAATTGCAAGTTCTGCCCCCCGGACTTTTTTGTTTTCTTGCGTGAAAAGGCCGATGAAAGATAAGTATCTTAAGACGACAGAGGAGATCCAAGCAGCATGCCATTTGGCTCTCAAGGCTATTCCGGAGAATGCCTTCCGTGACGTCTTAAATGCGTGGATATCGCTCTGGCAGCATTGTAACTATTGGTTCAATAAATTTTTTTAAATCGACTCAGTCCTATTACAAGGTGCGTTCTAAAGTAAACAGGACTTTAAAAAAAACAGAACAGATGGTTTTTTCGCCAAAATCCAATTAATGAAATGTCATAGAATTCTCAATGGACAATAGATATAGGAAGATAGCAGTCGACATATAGATGGCGCCACCAGGGGACGCTAGATTCAAAAAGTCTTGTTTACTTTGGACCGAACCTTGCATTTTCCGGACAAACTCTGAAACACGTTTCATGAAGTCCTGATAGACGGACGTTATTTTTCGAAAAATTTTATTGATTTTGGGGCCAATCGTCCTTTCACTTTTCTTAGGGCCAATGATCTTTCAAAAAGGTTTTCACTGATCCTTCTGATATCCGAAAGATGGCGGTAAGATCCCTGACTCTTAATCGTCGGTTCTCAAGCACAATTCCTTTACGTTATTGACATGTTGATCATCAGTTTATGTTGATGCCCGTATTGGACGTGGTGTGTCGTCAACGCGTTTTCGACCCTTTTTGAAAATTTTTTACTAATTAAAAACACTGGCTTCCGAGAAACAATTACCAACCTACCTACCTAACTTCTTCGGCCATCCCATATATTTATGTTTTAAAAATTGCGGGAGTTTCAAGGGAGTTACTGAAATATGAAAAGAACTTGATACAATAATGCTGACGAGATTTTAAAGTTAAAGATCGGAAACGAAACGATTTCGAACTTAAGATGAAGGAATTAGCAATAGTATCTCCTTAGAACACATATTTGTATAAATCCAATTGACTTTGTCGGTAGGTATTCAGGAAAATAGATTGCCTTACGACGAAACCAATATACTATCCCATTGATACAAATTCCACTTATAAGTTTCAGTCTGCTGGAGTTTATATTATAGGACAGTCTTTAGCAATGATGGATGCATGTTCCTATTAATACAACTTAGATAAAGGTCGGGTTGTTATGACGAATATGTGCAAAGCAATTCCTCATTTTAAGCTGATTTGATATCAGAGGTTTAACATTTGGCTAAATTAATTAAATGTCAGATTCTAAACTTAAATATCTACATAATCAGACAATAACATTATTCTCGAGCAGACAAGGCTGTTGGAGAAGAAACCATATCACGTTTTAATATTAAGGGATCCAACACTAGTAGTATTTTGAGAATATATGCGTTGGTTTCGTATTTTATTGTATTCCCTCCTGTTCCCCATCTTTCCAATTTTGTGTTCATTTTACCTTCTGATTAAATTTGACACAGTTCTTTTAATCTGCGCGAAAAGAAATGATTTTCTAGATTGGTACAACCGTATCATCGAAAAAGTTAAAGAAAAAGTGCCTGAAAATCATCACCTTGGCATCGGAGAGATAGCAAAGGATCTCAACATCTCTTATGGAACTACTAAACCTATTTCGGTAATTTTTTCGGGTATGATGTCACTGTCAATGCAAGACTTGTACCATAAACATGAATAATTTAACCTGAATCCTTAGCAAAACCGACGTCGAGTAGAAATCACAAAAAAGATGCTTGTCAACGCAGCTGAAGATCCTAAACTAAACAAACAGATGACTACTGCTAACAAGACGTGGAGTTATGAATAAGTCGTCGAAATTCTTCAACAATGTAGTGCTTTGCGCTCCAAAAAGACGAAATTCGCCTCAGGCACTGACGGTCGTGCCAACCTAGGCTTATAATAAACATTTTATGTGAAAATGTAGTTGCGCTTTTTCGTCAGTCTGAGTTAGATTTAAGCAGATGGTGTGCGACAAGTGTTTTTCTACTGAGATTTGCAAGTAAATTATAAAATGCTCAAACTCCTATCTGATTCGCATTCAATCAAAACTGAAGAATTCTAAGACCTTCATTGGAGCTACATTCCAATAAGCCGATGAGGTTTTTAGGAAGTCCACTGTGAGTTTCAGTAGACTTTTGATCAATTGGTATTAAGATAAATTCAAACAATGGATTCTCGTATTTAGAGCCATTTGTTTACGTTTAGAACGAAACTTCTTTCTTTCTTTCTTTTACATAATTTTTTCAGTTCCATACTTTGTCTAGTGTGAACAAGCTGCATTGACAATTAAATTGAAGATGTTTGAACCTTTTATTCAAGACTTGCTTAAACTAGCGTCCAGCAAACGAGGGTGTTTCTGTTTCAAGGGCGCTGTAAGAAATTTCGCGCAAAAGTTTACGTCCGTTGGTTGTTAGAAAATTTTGAGAAGTACCCTGAGTTGACAGTTCTTGGCGGAATAAAACCTGGCTTCTTGACGGTAACGTAGACTCTGCTGTCATTGTAAAGCGTTCTCCATAACCGCGCTTTACTGTAGCTCACTTATCATCGCTGGCAATTTTCACATGAATCAATTTGCCTCGCCGCCTCCTAACAGCCGCCTTCCGCATTGGAACTGACAGTTCTGCTACGCTCATATATACAGACAAACATACATATACATAAGTGTAGAGTTTTTATCTTCTCGAGTGCCGCACTTTGATGCTCATTTTCGATTCTTATTAAACTTTAGCAGACAATTTTCACCATTCAGCGTAATTGCACGCCTTTCTCCCCCAATGCCAGCCACTAATTTATATTTGTATGAACGAACACACGAAGAATTGTGTGGAAGTGTTTATTAGAGATTCTTTTGTTGCAGTTGTTATTGTTTTGTGATGCCTCACAGTGGTGCCTGCAGTTAGCCTATTTGCATGCTGAGGCACAGATTAGCGCATCCTCAATTTCGCAAAGTCGCTAATTTTTTCCTTATTGTTATTGTTATGATTATTTGTGTTGTTTGTATATTTTATTAAACAGCGATGACTTACCGCCTAGTGGCTGGTGACTGGTAACTGGGGACTTCTGCATGCCGTCAGCTCGCCGGGGTGTCTGTCTTTGCGACTTTCCGCAAATAAATACAAATTGAATTCGCTTAATTGTGGTGTGCTCCATTGTTGTGTTGTTGCATTGTTGTTGTTTGTTGTAGTTGTTGGCATTTTAATGCCACTTTTAAAATCGAATTGAAATTTTGTCGCATTTTTGCTCCCATCATCCTCGGCTGCGGCCAAAATAAAAGCAAAATGCTTTGGTTGCCACTTAATTTGAATTGTCTGCCACATGTGGCGTGCCACCAACCGCACTGCGCGTTGCGAATTCGCTGCGCGATCGGTGTGTTTAGTCAGGCAGACAGCCAGTCAGTCGGTCTGAGTTTTTGGTTCCCCCCAGCAAGTTGGGAACGTTTTCAGCTGTCGCAATCAACCTTAACTTTGACTTCTTTGTTTTGTCTCTCACATGTTGCACTCGCTATTTGTGAGAGGAACACAAAACAAAAACAAATGTATGCAGTAATAAAGCAACAACACAAGTCGTGCATACTTTTTGATGTGCTCTTAAACTGGTTAACTGCATTTAATTGGCAAAAATATGCATGTGTGTGCGCCTTAATTGCATGTGATCTCCTCCTTCTCGTCAGCCATTTGTTTTATCGTTTTAATCTTGCCTCCTTTATCCATTAAACTTGTTGTAGTTGTTGTTGTTTGGCTTTTGGTACGGCATCTCGTACCGTTTTGTCTTTGCTTGCTCTCATTAAAGTTTTTTATCGCGTCGGTTTGATTAAATTTATTTTCATTGCAGATTTTATATGACTTCTCTGAAGTGAGTGAAGTCAACAGCCAAATGACTTATCGCCGTTGTTTTGTGTTCACGAATCTGCTGGCTGAAAGCTGAGAAAATGTGAAGTATTCGTAATCTTCTTGAATGTTTGTGAAATCGCTTAAGTTGATATTAAAGTTAGTAGTTTCTAAAGAACTGTAACATTTCTAGAGTTAAGAAACTCAAGTTTCCATATCTTCTAGTAATTTCATTTTGCCTGCTCCATCTGTTTTTCAAATGTCGATTATTTTATATTTCCTTTCGTTAAGAGCCATGAGTGGACTACAAAAATTGTAAACTCTAGAACATCTGCATGCTTTAAACTTTACTTTAGAAAGAATTTTTTTGTTGCTATCTGATGAATGGTAATTCAAAATATTCAAACCTCAGCTGTCAAAGTTTGGGAAAGTCCGAAACTTTCTTCATTTCGCTAATAATAGCACATATTTTTCTGTAACTTGTCATCGAGTTTAAATCAAAGAATATATGTTCATCTTCTTCCTCTCCGATAGCATTTCTTCTGCTTGCTGCTGAAGCAAGTTCGCTATATAGTTAGTCTTGGCCAGCTGATAAAACTAATTCAAAATATTTAGATTTCAGCGTGCAAAGATCTCTGAATCGAATCGCGCCTGGGAGTCGACCTAGAGTACTTTACCTTCTTCGAAGCAAGTGAAATAATTCTTTCAACTCTTCGTTCCGACTCTCTACTCTACCAAGAATCCATGTTTCATCGACTGTTAAGAAGCAAAGCCATGAAAAATAGACTGTTTCAACTTTTTTTTTAGTCTCTCTACTCTACCAATGGATTCATGTTTCATCGACGGCCAAGAAGCGAAACAAAAACTGCTTTGGGTTGAGCTCAAACAACGTCAAACACTGTTGGGAAGTGGTGTCAAGGTTGTTCTCGTTGTTAGGGGTGAACAAACACAGCCCCATCGAGCCGTCATTATCATGTTTTTGCCG
>JBAWJQ010003282.1:0-32016 GCA_037783105.1 Bactrocera zonata | reverse complement strand
TTAAAGAAATCACCTGTACCGCTGACACTCAAAATTAAAATTTCGTAAATTATAATCAATTCTATGGACTTTTGACAAAGAACTTATTCGTAGGCACGTTGTCTGGTAAGCTGACATATAGTTGGCGCATACATTTGTGAATTTCATCTACAGGTCTCACTTTTTGAAGTGAAACTATCACAGGAAAGTGAACTTGGGGATCCTTAAAATTAAGATATTGATACTCAAATGGTGGTATCTACTTATGTATGTATATAAGCTGCTCATATATCATGGCTTTATAGTGTTCTCCCATTGACTGACATTATGGCAAGCTTCTACTACCTTAATAACAGCCACTTTTACTTTAGTAATACTGCAATTTTTAGGTAGTGTGAAATTACTGCTAAGAAGGTAGCGAATAGGTTCGATCAAATGTGAACACTACTTAGAAGTAAGATCTCTAACGGTCATAGTTTCAATAAATGCCCAGCAGGGAATATACGTAATATTTTCATTTCTGCAGAAGTTTTGTAGCACCAATGTATTCCTCTTCGTACAACATGCGTAGGCGGTCGTCATATTTCAATTCCGCTATGGTAAGGTCATTAAGCTGCTGTTAGGAGCTTATACATAAGTAAACTTCCGCAACCAAAGCTTCTTCCGAGGTTGAGGCATGTTCTAACATATTACTTATGCAACCCACACATTTTTTGATGCATTCCAAGCTGACGGGATTTCACTACAGTTATTTTTACCTTTTATGAAAAGGGAAAAATATTTCCGAGGAGATACTTGTATAACATTATCAGCTTAAGTCAATACATATTACTGTCACTTCAATGGCCAAAACAGCTAATAACAAACCATTTTTTCCACCTTTTATACTAAGTGACTTTTTCAGGTTTCCGATAGTTACTCTGTTACTGTGTTTGTTTGCTTTTGGACTCTTCTACTTTATTTTACTTAATTACTACTCAATTTTTTTTGGCAGGCATATGTAAGCCAAAAGTGGGTTGCCAGAAGAACGTAAGTCTTTGTGTCAGTGCTAAAATTTACTTGTAAAAGAGGCTTAAGTGCTCTTTTATATATTGGCGCTACTTATTTACTTACAAAATAATATTTCTCGCTTTTTTATTTTTGTGTACTTACGTTGGTGGCACTGAGGTACTTATTAGGCACGTGTGTTGCGTCGCGAAATGCTGCAAATAAATACTTCCGGCCACAAATTTTCCTTACTTGTATGTATATTTTTGCACAAAAGGAACATTTTCCTTAACAGCGCTTTTAAAATGATTTATAGTCAACTTACTCTCCCTTTTTTTTTTTTTTGATTTTTCATATATTGCAGCCTAAAGTAGGCGCTGCACACTTTTTATAGTCTCTTTGTAACTTGGTATTGGGTGTGCAAAGAACTCTTTGCCAATATTCCTAGTTATTTAAACTGCGCTGTGAACAGATGAGAGTGCGACTAAAGGATTATTTATGGAATAACACTTTGGTCCAATGGCCTCCATGGCTTTTCATACATATACATACGTGCTCGTTTGTCGAAATTTGACATGACTATCCTGCCTGGAGGATGGAGCCATTTTAACGCAAGTGAGGAAAGTTCTGTGAGCGCCATTCATTTGGAAGTGACCAGAAAATATTCTTATATGCTTCCAGCAGCTCACGACTTCCAGTCTTAGACCAAGTATCCTCTGGGTAGCCGAAAAACATCCCTTTGAAAATGAAGTATCTAGACTGAATAAAGAAGTGAAGCAAATGGGTCTGGTAATAGACGAAGGCAAGACGTCCACAGGTGTACAAAAAAGGGAGAGAACCGAAATCCTAAAAATGTAATAGCAATGGCGGCAAACCTCAACCAAAGGACAGTGAACTCAAAGAGCCGAACATCCATAATTGGATAGATTGACAGCAAGCGGACCTAGACTTCCACCTAACCTAAATACTAAGTGTACATACATAAAAGACTCTGAGAACGTATTTTTCAATACCCACGTCAGCTTTAATTATGACAAAACTTAGGCGTATACAATATATTACTCGTCAGTCAGTCCGTATGAGCAGCCCGCCTAATCCCAACTTTTATCTCTCCCACGGAAGATAGCGGATTGAAGTTCCTCGGTCTGGCTTTCAAAGACGCTGAAATTCTCTCTTTCTTCAACTGTATTCCTGAAAACTGGGATCACTGCGATGCAGAAGCCACGCGTTGCGGCCTTTCTCTGCTCACGTACCGTCGAAGTATATTTTGATGGAAAAAACTCGTTGGAGGAGGGGCAAGTTTTCAATCGGGTTTATGTTAGGATACTGGACGGGCCATCCCATGGCATAAATTTCTTCTTCTAAAAGCCAATTCTTCCCAACTTTTGATGTGTGTTTGGACTCACTGTCATGTTGAAACTGCCAATCAGGCGGCATTTTTTGAAAGGCGTGGGGTAAGATTTGGGTTTTCAATATCTTTTTATCCCTTCCATTTTGTAAATAGGTTCTACTCCCTGACCAGAATCGCATCCCTACATCATTATATTAGCCCCAGAATGTTTTATTGTGCTAATCGATTTTTTAGAAATATATTGGTTGGTGGTTGGCAAGGAGGCTAAAGAGACCAGCACTGGAGACTGCAATGAAAAGTCTTTTTCGACTACCCAATATGCCTCTATATTTCTATACCAAACATAGCCGAAAAACTGTCTTGCCTCACAACTTGACACACTTTGTCAGTGTTAAGTTAACTGAATTAAATAAGTTTCCGTTCACGATAAAGGCAACAAAAAACTCTTTGTGCTAATTTACTTAAAATGTTGCTCAGTTACGGCCAAATAGTGCTAGTTAGCATAGTTATCGCAGTACTGCGTCCAGCGCTTTACGATATGCTATAATTTATTAAAATAAAAACTGAAGGCCAAAATAAATTCAAGTATTTGTTTTGCATATCTAACTGTGCATTTTCACACACTTTCGAATTCGCTGCTTTCTTGAGCAAATACCATTTGACAGCTGATTAAAGGTAAAACTGAGATTTCACCAACATTTTGTTGGCATTTATGCAGCTCAGCCAATAGACTGCCCGCTAGGCGCATTTGTCTGGCAACAAGCAACATTCCGACAGACGTGAACGTATATCTTAAGCATATATAATACGTATGTATGTATATATACATATATTTCATAAATGAAAAACTTTTTAACGTATCATTTTCTGCTTTTTATCAGTTTATATTTTCACGCAAGTGCTGTTCAAGCACAGTTTCGGACAGCTTTCAGCGAATTAAAGTAAACAACGAAACAAAAAAACAAAACAAAAAAGAAAAAAGTATGAAGATCAAAGTAAAAGAAAAAGCGCGCAACTTTATTTATATTAAATAATAACTTCAGCTGCGTTCCGGCAGCGTGTGTGTGAGTTGGGGTATGCGTGTGCCATGGCGTATGCGTGACTACGTTTTTGCGAGTACATATATGTACATATGTGTATGTGTGTGTTTACGTATTCGGACACACAGGTGTATAACGGTTGCGGCGAAAACGGCAAAGCAGGAAAAGCGCAAGTACCGCTACAGTGTTGGAAGGACACTTGTGCCCCAGTATTCGCAACGCTCCGCACAGAAAAAAATTAAAAAAAAAATAAACAAAAAAAAATAAATAAAATCAAGAAAAAATTCATAAAAAGCAAACCGCTTTCATAAAAAACTGAAAGTTGATTTTCAAAAAGTGGAACAAAACAAATTTGTTTTGGTTTATTTTTCTTGTATGTTTTTTCGCTCTTCTGCGTATTTGATTCCTTTCCCAAGCAAGCAACATTTGTGTTTATTAAAAAATTCCAAGTATACAAGAAACTTTCTGAAGCCCCAATAGCCCACCCACCTGTAAGGAGGACGCGGTGTGTATACTGCTGTATAACTGTCTGTGCGGCATCCGCGCTGGACGGTGGCGCATGCGTACACAAACAAAAGTACTGTAACGTGTTTACCGTTAAGTGTGTGTGTATCTGTCTACGAAATACTTCGGCTTCTCTCTAATGCTTTGTTGTTTTTATCATATTTTCAATGAACAAACTTTTGCCAATGCTTTCCACGGCAGCACAGGTGTTTCGCCGCCGGCTCTCTCCTTAATTTTATATACATACTTTAGTTGTGGGAATTTTTTTGGATTGGTCTGTCAAAAATTGATGATGGTTTTTCCGCTCTGTGTCTACATAAAATATTCTATTCTGGTGTAATGCATTTGTTTATTTTTTATGGCACAGAATTTTGAACCGGATATAGGACAGATTAGCGGCAATGTCCATCCTTTTTACTAAGTAAGATCAAATATTCTAAGGCGACTGTACAGTAACCTTTGTTGGTTATAGTTGTAATGGGGTTTCTTCCATAGCTGAGGTACGCTCAGCCGCTCCAGGGTCAGCCTTGGGACCCACAAACCCTTAGCAAAGAAGACGAGTTTTATCCTCGTAAAGTTATATCCACACCCCACCCCTTATGTGGACAGCCAGACCAGCGTGATACCGTGGTGATGAAGACGAACGAGATTGGCGAGCCAGGCGTTGACGCTTGTTGAAGCTGGCACGATGATGAAACGAACGGAATCGTTTGGCCAGGCACGGTGATGAAAACGAACGGGATTAATGAGCCAGGCGTTGACGCTTGTAGAAGCTGGCACGATGATGAAACGAACGGAATCGATGAGCCAGGCACGGTGATGAAAACGAACGGGATTAATGAGCCAGGCGTTGACGCTTGTAGAAGCTGGCACGATGATGAAACGAACGGAATCGATGAGCCAGGCACGGTGATGAAAACGAACGGGATTAATGAGCCAGGCGTTGACGCTTGTAGAAGCTGGCACGATGATGATACGAACGGGCTCCTCTGTGTAGGAGATATTTGATTAATTGTCAGCGAACTGTGTTGGTTGACCTCCGGCTAGCAACTGTCCCTACCGCACTCTACTTACTTGTCGCCTGATAGTCGCGTTAGTTTTAATAACGGTGCCGTAAGCAGCGGTACCTACGCCACGTGTTCTCGACGCGGCTACGGCAGTGCCATCGCGAGTATTGGCATCACCCAGCGGTGATGCCTCTGCTGAACAAGGCATGCGAATTCCCTAAACTACCGGGCAGGGCCATCGTGAGCACTGGCATCACCTGGCGGTGATGCCTTTTCTGCGCGAGGCCTGCGCTTCCCCCTTTCTACTGTATAGGGCAGTCATCGCGAGTATTGGCATCACCCAGCGGTGATGCCTTTGCTGAGCAAGGCATGCGAATTCCCTAAACTACCGGGCAGGGCCATCGCGAGCACTGGCATCACCTGGCGGTGATGCCTTTTCTGCGCGAGGCCTGCGAATTCCCTAAACTACCGGGCAGGGCCATCGCGAGCACTGGCATCACCCGGCGGTGATGCCTTTTCTGCGCGAGGCCTGCGAATTCCCTTAACTACCGGGCAGGGCCATCGCGAGCACTGGCATCACCCGGCGGTGATGCCTTTTCTGCGCGAGGCCTGCGAATTCCCTTACTTACCGGGCAGGGCCATCGCGAGCACTGGCATCACCCGGCGGTGATGCCTTTTCTGCGCGAGGCCTGCGTATTCTCCCAACTACCGGGCGGGGCCATCGCGAGCACTGGCATCAACCGGCGGTGATGCCTTTTCTGCGCGAGGCCTGCGCTTCCCCCTTTCTACTGTATAGGGCAGTCATCGCGAGCACTGGCATGATGCCTTTTCTGCGCGATTTTCTACCCCATACTGCCTACTTCTACTTCCTACTTCTAGTGTTTCTGACTTACCCTTGCTTGATGCTGTCGATGGCGACCGTCCTCGCCAGAGTGCTGGAAGGAATGATCGCACTCGATATGAAGTGCTTGCTTATATAGCAGCACAGCGCAGCTTTCGTCACCGTAGCGGGGTAAGTATGCGTATGGTGCGTTAGGACGTATGGTGAAAAGTTCTAGCAGCTTTCAATATCGTAGCGAGGTAAGTTGTGTGCGTATGGTGCGGGTCCATGATGTAAGGCTCTAGCAGTGTTCAATATCGTAGTGAGGTAAGTCGTGTGCGTATGGTGCGGGTATATGATGTAAGGCTCTAGCAGCGTTAAATATCGTAGTGGGGTAAGTTGACGTAAACTATTGTAAGGTGGTAAAAGCCACGTTACAGTCCCCCCCTCACTTCGGACAATGATACTTCGCTGGCGGCGGGTGGAAGGAGATCTCCCACGATGGTTCGGCTGGAGGCTGGCTGGCTGTCCTAGTTGGCGTGTGCCGTGAACGGGGAGCGGGTGTGGAAACCTTTATTTAATAGTATTCCTTAACCTATAGTACAAGGCGTCTTAGGTCTTATAGCTTACAACTAGTGACACCCATTTAATCGTATAAATACATGAATAACTATGGTAACTGGTAAAAACTAGTTTTAATTTCCGGCCTATGCAAATACATACTTATAACTAATGAATTAATTATAACGGCTGCTCTGAGGTGCTACTCGTATAGGTGGAGCACGCATCTGCCCTCACCGTATCGCACCAGAACCCGGTCGCCTTCTAGCTTTTGGAGTGCTAGACGTCAGCCTCGGTAAAATAGCGTTCGTTTAGAGCGCTTGATGAAATGTTGTCTGGTTATCACCAGCCCTTCCAGGAACCCTGGGATTTCGCCCACCGGTGTCACTTGTGGGGGTGATGTGGCAGGCGTGGCTGGTTGTGCGCTGATCTCGGCAGTTGGAGGCCGGGCCGTCGTCGGGGTTGGCGTCGCTCTTGGGTGAGGCGGCGTCGTCTCGACGTTGGTCTTGTCAATTGCTGGGGCCGACGCCGGCGTTGTTGTAGCGGGCGCCTCTTGCACCTTTTCCGCGAGTGGCTCCGCGGTACTGGCTTCCTTCCTCGCGGTACTCTTTGCCGTGCCTCGCTGGCCGAGTTGGAGCGAAGCTGCAGTCGGCAGGTCGCTTTGTTTGTCGGAGAGCGTTACCTGGGCCTTCGCTTGGCCTGCTGGGTGCGTCAAGGTTTGCGCGGCGTGCGGCTCTGTCGCAGTACCGGCTTCACGGTCCGCTTCCCGTGGCGTTGGGGCTCGCCTGGTGGTCGGGAGCTTCCGGGCGTTGGTGCTGAGCGGCGTCTGTCGCGGCAACACTTCCATTTCGGCTGGTTCTGTGCGCGGCCGACTTCGGGTGGTGGCTTTGCTGACGCTGCGCTCCAGGGGCTGCCTGGATGCCCTCGGGCGAGTTCGAGCGGCTGACCCGGCGACGTCCACGCTTATTGCGTGTAATTGATCGTCTTCGGTTGCATTGGTGTTCACCCGAGGTCGTGCTTCTGGGGGTGGCCGGAAAGGTGGCGGCCTTTGCGGCTCGTCCGGCGGCGGTGGTTGTCGGCTCGATGCCTGCGGCCTCCTGTTGGTTGTCAGTTTCATTCTGGTTATCTGGAAAGAGATGAGCAAACGGACGCTTTGATTAGTGTTGGCAACGTCTATGGTTGCGCTACATTGGTTCTAGGTGGCTCGGAGTTAGAGTCCGTAGGCTCGGTAGAGATCGCGTTAGCGGCTACTCAAGTTTAGGATTCGGTTGGCAGCTGCTTTAGATCTTGCAGATGCACATGAATGGTACGCCCACCCGGTGCGTTCGGATTCACGAGTTCAACTGTATTGGTCGACTTGAACTTTCTGACGATATATGGGCCAGAATATTTCGGAGCAAGCTTCTGTGCAAAGTTGTTTACTGCGGAAGAGAGCGGATGATCTCTTTTGAGTACTTTCTCGCCGATAAGTGGCTTCCATGGTCGTCTGCGCAAATCGTAGTATTTCTTCTGGCGTTTTGCTGCGGTAGACAAGTTGCGAGAAACTTCTTGCCAAAGCTCCGTGAGTGTCGGCACGGTGGTGGCTTCTTCGTCGGGCACGTTCCCTTCTTTGCGGATTTGTTTCGGTGTAGCGGGTGTGTACCCGAAGTTTATCTCAGCTGCTGATGTTTTTGTCGAGTCGTGTTGTGATGTATTTATTGCGAAAGCTATTTCGGCTAGTTGGTGGTCCCAGGTCCGATGATCAGCCTTTGCTCGTTGGGCGATCATAGTTTTCACGACTCTGTTGGTGCGTTCGGTTGGGTTCTCGTGTGGAGCGTAAATGGCGGTGAAACGATGTTGAATTCCGTGGCTCTCCAGGAACTGTGTAAGCGGCTTGCCGATGAATTGTTTCCCGTTGTCGGTAAGGAATACGTTAGGACAACCAAACCGGTATATCACGCGTTCTCGTAGCGCCTTAATAACACTGGCGGTGGTTGCATTCCGGACTGGCACGAGTTCCACCCACTTGGAGAACTTATCCGTGAGCACTAGCAAGCACGAGTTGCCATTTGTTGAGCGTGGTAGTGGGCCTACAAAGTCTGCCGTTACAACTTCCCATGGTCGTGAGCATTGCATGGTGGCCATCATCCCGGCAGGTCGTCGCTGGTCTATCTTATATTCGGCACATGGTTGACATCGACGAACATACTTGAGCGCATCCCTATGCATCCCAGGCCAATAGTACCCTTCTTGTATGCGTTTGAGTGTTTTGTGTACACCCAGGTGACCGCCGGTGCTGGCGTCATGATTTTCTCTCAGGACTTCGAGTCGACGGTGCTCCGGTACGCATAGTTTCCAGCGTGGTGACCTGGATAGCGTATTGCGTGGGGCGATGTGCCGAAAGAGCCGGCCATCGATAAGTTGGTAATCGGGATGTTTCGTTGGTTGATCGTGTACCTGGCGCGTACGTCTTTCATACCATCTATCCGGTTGATCATGGACGGCATGCAAAAGTTCCGCATTGCCTTCTTGGTTTTTCAGTGGGCATCTGGATAGCGCGTCGGCGACTACGTTGAGGGTACCTTTGCGATACTCGATGTCGAAGTCAAACTGTTGTAGCTCTAGGGCCCACCTTGCGAGTCTTCCGGACGGGTTCTGCAGGGTGTGAAGCCATTTGAGCGAATGATGGTCGGTGATTACGGTGAAATGATAGCCCTCCAGGTAAGGTCGCATTTTCCTTATACCCCACAATACGGCTAGGCACTCCTGTTCGGTGGCGGAGTATCGCTTCTCCAACTCTGTCAAGCTGCGACTGGCGTATGCTACAACCCGTTCTTGGTCCGAATGGCGTTGAAATAGTACCACGCCTAGTCCTTCTCCGCTGGCGTCAGTCTGCAGGCAGAAAGGCCTCTCGAAGTCAGGGCACCCCAGGATGGGTGCACTGGTTAGTTTTCCTTTAGCGCCTGGAATGCTTCTTCTTGTTCGGCACCCCATGACCAACGCTGGTTCTTTTTCAATAAACGGTTCAGTGGTGCTGATATTGTGGCGAAGTCTGCTACGAAACGTCGGTACCACGAGGCTGCTCCCAGGAAACGGCGTAGTTCTCGGATGGTGGTAGGTGCTGCCATGTCGCTAATGGCTGCCACCTTAGCCGGGTCGGTGTGAATACCCTCGTTGCTGACTACATGGCCCAAGTAATGGAGGCGTTGCTGCACGAACTTGCTCTTCTCAAAGTTGATCTGCATGCGGTTTTGTTGAAGGCGCGTGAACACTGCTTGCAAATAGTCCAAGTGCTCTTCGAAAGAGTTTCCCAGTACAATGATGTCGTCCAGATAGGCGAAGACCTTCGGCTGTAGTTCTGATCCCAGGACGGTGTCTAAGGCTCGCTGGAATGTTGCTGGTGCCGAATGCAGCCCAAAAGGCATCACTCGCCACTGGAATAAACCTCTCCCCGGTACGGTAAATGCGGTGTACGGGCGTGAGCGGGGGTGTAGCGGAATCTGCCAGTAGCCGTTCTTCAGGTCGATGGTCGAGATAAACCGAGCTTCCTTCAACTGGTCTAGGATTGCGTTTATTTGGGGAAGTGGGTATGCGTCTGGTATACTTGCTGCGTTAAGTTGCCGGTAGTCGATACACATTCGCCAACTTCCTTGTTTCTTTCGCACTAAGACAATGGGCGAGCTGTAAGCGCTGTTAGAGACTTCGATGCGGCCGGTTGCAATCAATTCGTTCACCTCCTGATTGATTACTTCTTGCATCGCTGGGTTGCGCGGATAATATCTCTGCTTCAATGGGCGATCGTGTTTAAGTCGAATCACATGTTCGGCGGCTGTGCTGGGGCCGGTGATCGTCGAGAACACTGCTGCGTTTTCAGTGAGGAGCGTATTCAATTGGTGATTCTCCCTTTCTGTAAGGTGTTGCCTCTCGGTTAGCATCGCGAGGTGGTCGGCAGGTGCCTGCGTGCTCAGGCGTCTAGCGTCTAGGGGTTGACCATCGACGGTAATAGTCAGGTCCCGTTTCCTCAGGAAATCCATGCCCAGGATGACAGGCTCCGACAGCGTCGGTAAAGCGGATACGAGTAGATGCGTCGTCTTCTTACCCAGCTCGATGGTGACGGGATACATTTTCGTGCTAGGTATATACGTACGGTTAGCTAGCTGAATGCGACGGGTCTGGCGTTTGGCTTTAATCCTGTGGTTGTCTAGATGACGCTGGAGTTCCTTACCGATGTATGTGAGCGTGGCTCCGGTGTCCACCAGGGCTTCGACCTGCATGCCCGCAATAGTAATGGGCAGATAATAACGGCCATCTTGCTTCCATTCTGGGTACGGAAGCGTTGTTTTGCGTGCTGCTGTGCTGGGTTCGGGCGGAGTGGCTCGCACTGCCACATGTGTAGGGCAATTGCAGTCCCGCGACATGGTTCCGTCGAGTCCACAGCGAGAGCAAAATATTCGCTGCTGGTTGCGACATTGGTGCCTTCGGTGTCCCGGTTGCTTGCATCGCCAACAAACTTCCTCGCGGCAATACTTATTACTTACCGCCGTCAAACAATGATTGGTGTTTCTCGCTTGCCTGGTCTCCTCTCCTTTCAGCAACTCGAATTCTTCCGTTAATTCGAGTAGTTCGTCCACGCTGTTGAAATCGCTCCGACGGACATATAAGCGATATTCCACCCTTAAGCCGTCATATATGCGTTCGGTGTGGTCTTCATCGCGAAGTTTCGGGTGCTGGCGGATAAGTGTTTGGATAGCCAGCACATAATCCTTTGCCTTCTCTCTGGGAAGTTGCTTGCGCTGATGGATGGTTTCCTCCAGATGTGCGAGGTGACGCTTCGGTAGAAAGAAACGCTCAGCCTCGTAACGAAAGTCGTCCCACGTGTTGATGGTGTTGCGTTTTACCCGAAACCATTGCAGCGCTTTGTCCTGCAGAATTTCCGGCATCGTGGCAAGAAGCTGGTTGTTTGCTATAGAGTAGCATTCGGCTAGTTCTTCGCATCGCTCTAGAAAGTCGTGTAAATTTTCGCGACCGCTGTAGCGTATGTTCCATCGCCGCACGGAGTTTATAACCTCCAAATCCGGCACTCTTGCAGCTGAGGTTATGTCGCCACGTGTTGCTGTTGCCTTGCTCGGGATTCTCACCGTGGTGGTTGGAACGAGTATGGTGGCGTTACCTTCCTCCTTCATCTCCTTTCTAAGGCTTGCACTAGGTCCTCCGTGGATTTATGGTGGCGCTTTGCACGGATGCAGGCGCTCAGCTCGCTACGGAGGTCTGCTACGGTGCGCCCTTCGACAGCGATGTGGTGTCGTCTGCACTCAGTGACTAATCGGTCCTTCTTCAGCCAGTAAATCCAACTGGTCGTGTCCGTCTCAAGCGTTAGAGCCTTCATCGCTGGAGTACTGCGATGCTTATGATTGTGTGGGGGCGTGGCGAACCTGATTCATGAGCGTTGGTGACCGTTTCATGTTTTTCACAATCACTCACAAAGTCAGGTCCCTGCTCGGGCGCCATTTGTAATGGGGTTTCTTCCATAGCTGAGGTACGCTCAGCCGCTCCAGGAGTCAGCCTTGGGACCCACAAACCCTTAGCAAAGAAGACGAGTTTTATCCTCGTAAAGTTATATCCACACCCCACCCTTATGTGGACAGCCAGACCAGCGTGATACCGTGGTGATGAAGACGAACGAGATTGGCGAGCCAGGCGTTGACGCTTGTTGAAGCTGGCACGATGATGAAACGAACGGAATCGTTTGGCCAGGCACGGTGATGAAAACGAACGGGATTAATGAGCCAGGCGTTGACGCTTGTAGAAGCTGGCACGATGATGAAACGAACGGAATCGATGAGCCAGGCACGGTGATGAAAACGAACGGGATTAATGAGCCAGGCGTTGACGCTTGTAGAAGCTGGCACGATGATGAAACGAACGGAATCGATGAGCCAGGCACGGTGATGAAAACGAACGGGATTAATGAGCCAGGCGTTGACGCTTGTAGAAGCTGGCACGATGATGATACGAACGGGCTCCTCTGTGTAGGAGATATTTGATTAATTGTCAGCGAACTGTGTTGGTTGACCTCCGGCTAACAACTGTCCCTACCGCACTCTACTTACTTGTCGCCTGATAGTCGCGTTAGTTTTAATAACGGTGCCGTAAGCAGCGGTACCTACGCCACGTGTTCTCGACGCGGCTACGGCAGTGCCATCGCGAGTATTGGCATCACCCAGCGGTGATGCCTCTGCTGAGCAAGGCATGCGAATTCCCTAAACTACCGGGCAGGGCCATCGTGAGCACTGGCATCACCTGGCGGTGATGCCTTTTCTGCGCGAGGCCTGCGCTTCCCCTTTCTACTGTATAGGGCAGTCATCGCGAGTATTGGCATCACCCAGCGGTGATGCCTTTGCTGAGCAAGGCATGCGAATTCCCTAAACTACCGGGCAGGGCCATCGCGAGCACTGGCATCACCTGGCGGTGATGCCTTTTCTGCGCGAGGCCTGCGAATTCCCTAAACTACCGGGCAGGGCCATCGCGAGCACTGGCATCACCTGGCGGTGATGCCTTTTCTGCGCGAGGCCTGCGAATTCCCTAAACTACCGGGCAGGGCCATCGCGAGCACTGGCATCACCCGGCGGTGATGCCTTTTCTGCGCGAGGCCTGCGAATTCCCTTAACTACCGGGCAGGGCCATCGCGAGCACTGGCATCACCCGGCGGTGATGCCTTTTCTGCGCGAGGCCTGCGAATTCCCTTACTTACCGGGCAGGGCCATCGCGAGCACTGGCATCACCCGGCGGTGATGCCTTTTCTGCGCGAGGCCTGCGTATTCTCCCAACTACCGGGCGGGGCCATCGCGAGCACTGGCATCAACCGGCGGTGATGCCTTTTCTGCGCGAGGCCTGCGCTTCCCCCTTTCTACTGTATAGGGCAGTCATCGCGAGCACTGGCATGATGCCTTTTCTGCGCGATTTTCTACCCCATACTGCCTACTTCTACTTCCTACTTCTAGTGTTTCTGACTTACCCTTGCTTGATGCTGTCGATGGCGACCGTCCTCGCCAGAGTGCTGGAAGGAATGATCGCACTCGATATGAAGTGCTTGCTTATATAGCAGCACAGCGCAGCTTTCGTCACCGTAGCGGGGTAAGTATGCGTATGGTGCGTTAGGACGTATGGTGAAAAGTTCTAGCAGCTTTCAATATCGTAGCGAGGTAAGTTGTGTGCGTATGGTGCGGGTCCATGATGTAAGGCTCTAGCAGTGTTCAATATCGTAGTGAGGTAAGTCGTGTGCGTATGGTGCGGGTATATGATGTAAGGCTCTAGCAGCGTTAAATATCGTAGTGGGGTAAGTTGACGTAAACTATTGTAAGGTGGTAAAAGCCACGTTACATAGTAATTAATTTTCATTTTATTTATAATATCAAAATATCAATGTTTAGAGAACAAAGCTACTGACCAATCAACGCTGCTTGACTTACATTCTTTAAGGTAGTCTGGTAACTTACGCGTATTATCATGACTTCTTTGGAGGGTGGTTTTTTATAGGAAAATAAAAATGAATTATCTTGAATATTTAGAGTGTTTTTATTTACATATTATAAATATAAAAAAATAAAAATGTATTTGAAAAAATGTAATACTTTATTACTATTATTATTGTCACTTAAGGTTGGAACCTCAAGAAAAGGCACGTGGGTGGCCCGGGTGATTTTGGCTCCTTATGTTATCTGAAATCAAATATTCTTGCTTATTCTTAATCTATAGAAGTTGTAAAATAAAAAGTTAGGGATGAAAAAAATTTTCGTTAGTTCCGACGAGAACTATAAGTGTGTAGAACAGCCTGTTTAAATTTGAAAGCAATCGGTTCAGTAGAAAAAAAGTTAGGACCCGGGCCGACCAGAAAAATAATGTTTTGAGAAAAATGCGTTTAAAGTTCAACAACTGCGAGAGAGAGGACTCCGAGGCGCTGTAGGAAACTCTTTATAACTCCCAAAATGTTTGGAATTTCTGTCTGAAATTGTCAAAGTATATTCTCAAGACATTGTACTTTCAAATTAAGCAAAAAAATTTTTTTCGATTTTATGAACCCAAGTTACCAGACTACTACCTTAAGAACTCTGCCGGAAAAAGTCGGTGTATCGTTGGAAATACCAAACAACACTTGCACTAATCCTTTTCTTGTGAATCATTTTGTGCATAACACTAAAAACATACTTTGACCCTAATTATCATTGCACATAAAGTGTACCAATACTTGTGTTCTACGAAAAATCAACCATGATCAAGGATCTACTGATACATACCAATGACTAAGCAACAGTTTAAACCACTGAAGAAGCCAGACACTATTCCGACACACAGAAAAGTGATGTCGATTTTGGAAAAGGTGTGTTTTAAATCGAATGCCGGATGGAGGACCGTTCGGTCAGTAATATGGCGAAATACTAGGCAAATTCGACATCGGATTTTAAAAGCAATGTCTCATTTGATGTAGAAAAAACTACACGTTCATAATGGCAGCACATCAGCACTTACAGTTCTCAGTTCATCGCCTTGGTCAAATTTGACTAAAAACTGGCTCCTTCGGGCAGAGATTCATATCGTATAACTTTCTTATATGGCATCATGGAACGCTACTTGTAATTGGTATATTTACAGAAAACATATATTCTTTGGAAGATAAATACATGTGCGCCAGAACTAGTCAAGATATCGAGCTCAATTGAAATATTGTTAAGAAATAAATCCTATTTTTTCCAAATTTTCGTTTTTTTTTTGTGGAAGGCTAAAAATTTTTTTTTTAATCACCCTAGCATATATGCCAGGAGGAGACGGTCAAATGATAATGGAAAATTACCGTGTGGCAAATTCTGAAGGCGGTCCGTCGATTTCCGATTCCGTTTTCAGCCTAGTTCGGAGAGGTGCTGGTCGAACAACGTGAGGGCACTGAACTAGCGCTTCTGGAGATAACCCTGAAGAATGAGATCCCCTCTGATCAAGATCCAACAGACAGGCTCTGCCAATTTCCTGCTTCGTCTAGAACAAGACGGAGCCGAAGTCGTTTTGAATAAGGAACGGTGTCTCAAAGTTAGAGACGAGGAATCATAAACTGCTGGCGATCAACATTGTTTGTTTGTTGGTTCGAAATGGATTATCAATATTCATTTATACAATTTCAGCAACGCTGATGTGCAAGACACTATATGGGTTGATTACTCCATTTCTCGTTACATATGGATGTTATCACAAAACCGTACCCTAGAAAAGATGGACGACATGTTTCCAGGATCCTTGACGTGCTTACGCTCCGATGATTTAACATCGTTTTAACCCACTATCTTGTGGTATCGAAGATACGCGCCGCCTCTGTACAACAAAGCACGCTCGTTAAAAACCCACGGAAGGTACGATGTCGAGAAACTACTATCACAACCGACAGTGAAACGGTTTTCCATTCGACTTGCACTCCTGCTCTCTGAGAACACTTATTAGCAACTTGGTATAGGGGAACCGTGAACGGCATTTCAAGCACCTTACGTACAGCTGCAAGCGAAACCATTGGTTTTCGTAAAGGTCGAAAGACCAGGTGGTACGATGAGGACTGCTGTGTTGCAGAAGCGAGACGACAATGCAGACAAGAAAAGAAAGAGGCTGAAATGCGGGAGTATGAAGAGCTTGATAGGCTGACCCACAGAGTTAATGCTTGAAAATTCTACGAAAAGTTGGGGCGACTACTGGAAGGTTTCAAGACCGGAAAATACTCTTTTAGGACCCAAAGAAGAAAAACAAAATGGCAGGTGACGATGGATTATCGACCGAGCTATTCAAAAACGGCGGCGAAGAACTAATAAGGAGGGCAAAACATGGTCGGATGAAAACATGCTCGACCATTGAAACCTAAGTGTACTCTGCCGAATTCACAAAAAAGGGGATTCCACAATCAGCGTCAAATACAGTAGGATAAAGCTCCTTAATATCTAATAATAAGGTCTTACCTCGCGAGTATTAGACTGAAGCCCACCGTCAACAAACTGGTTGAACCTTATCAGTGTGACTTTAGACTTAGAAAATCTACTAAGGACAATGTTTTCACCATGCGCCAAATTTTATAAAAGACCCGTGAAAGGAAGATTTACACGCTGTAACGCTGTGTAAACCGATGTTGAGAAGCGCCAGAAACTTTGTAAGGAGAGGGAAGGCTCCGAGCTGTTCAGTACCAAGTTTCAGTCAAGGATACTCCCTATCGCGTGGCTTATTCAATCTAAAGCAAAAAGAAGAATTGCCAAAGCGATAGATGAAATTTATTTCCTAAATATTTAATATATTTTCAAAGAACAGATTTACTAACCTAATTTAAATTTTTCCAAACAGGAAAAACCTAACTATTGTTATTTTGTTTTTCGACCCGTTATTTAGTATACTATAATATAATATTTTTTCTATAAAACCACAATTCTATATTTATGCATACCGCCTCGAAGTTGCTTCCTCTTAACTGCAACTTTCAATGTTCCAGAAATGTTACTTGAATATGCCAAATGAAAAGTTTAAAGCGGATTCCGGTTCTTCTGCTGCAACATCTTCTTTACCTCAGCCCCGTTATGCTGCTTTGTTTAGAGTTTGGCCAGCATGCTTATTTATACATAACAGTAGCGTTTCTTACAGATTTTTTGCAACTTTGATGCCCACAAAGCGGGGTAATAAAATGTATACAAACATTTGTGGATATGTGTGTGTGTATCACAGGTAGCATGCATACATATAGAGACAAATATCTGCATAAATTCGGTTTTTTTTTTGCTTGAAATTTTCCTATTTACGTGGGTGCGTGTGTGTATGTAAGCGTGCGCTTGCGGTCTAACTTTGCGATAAAGTGACGGAAATTTCAGCAGGAAATATGGAAAAGTTGAAACTTCTTGTTACGCATTTCCGGCCATCCGTTGCAACTATCTATCCACAACTATTTTTCCACCAACTTTCTTGCTTCGTGCTTCTTTTATGTTGTGCTGCCCGTTGCACTTGCTGGTTGCAGCCTCCAGCTGGTTGCATTTTTCTTACAGTTTTACATATAGTGCACTGGCTCACAATACTTTGAGCTTAGTTGTTTTATTATATTTTGTTTGAAGTTTTGTTTTTGCTTGCTTGCGGTTGAAATAGCCGACTTAAGCGTGCTTTTATTTTATTTTCGGTTTTTTTTAGATTCTCTGCGTTTTTTCTTAATGTTCATGAACTTAACAGACTTTTTATGTTACATATTCTTTTGCAAATTTAGCAAGTTCTTTGTAAAATTTTTTGGTTGGCTACTTATATTTTAGACATAGTGCATGGGCTCTGGCTAATTTAGGAAGTCTTTATTTGAAATAAAGGAATATACTTCCAGCAACTTATAATACTGTAAAAGATAAAATGTTCTTGAGTAAGATATTTCGAAAATCTATTTGCTTAAAACAGTAATTCTTTTGGGCTGATCCATTTCAAAGTTCCTTACTTTCTTAAAAAAAAAAAAAAGTACAGAAACTTCAAATTTAATGGGGAATGTTTATTATGATTCGAAAGAAGAACATTTTTTGGTATTTATTTTTTGCAGATTATCTCCTTCCAATGTTAGCCTATAGACTTTAAAATTTACAAAACCCCAAAGGAAACTGACTAACGGTGTGATGTCAAACGATCTTGCCTAAACGTGAAATTATTTTCTCACCGAAGTTTTCTCTCAATAAATCCATTGATTGATGCGATGTGTGGGAAATGGTGCCGTCTTGTTGAAAGCAAGTGTCTCCGAAATCTCGAGCTTAAAATTTCAGGCGAATATCATGACGAGATAACATTCGCCATTGACAGTTATGTTCACACCGGCATCATTTTTGATGAAATATACCGATGATTTTTCTGAATGAAGTGGCAGTTCTTGAATCTCTTCAGATTACTCTTCGTCTCAAATGCGGCAATTTTGCTTGTTTAGATCGCTTAACAATATTTGACTCGAAAACATTGGATTTACTTGGAAATTTTCAAGAGCCCATAGAGTGAAGCTTTGTCGCCTGGGAAGGACGAGCGGCTTCAGTTCTTGCACAAGCTGTATTTCGGACGCAATTTAAGATCTCGACGTAAAATTCACCAATTCGACTCTCCACGATCTTCGTGTACACTCTCAGCTACGGCTGCTATATGTTCTTCACTTTTCATGGTGAACTGTCAAACAATACGGAAAAATATCAGCTTGAAACGACTAAAGCGTGATCTGTCAAAAAGGCTATAGAAAAAGGTATCTCTAATTGGATCACTCGCTAGAAAGTGACAAGAAATAATAATCAAGTGTCAAATGAAAATTCTGTTTTTGACAAAATAATGGGTAGTTTTTAGTGGAAAAAATTCCTCAGACTGGCTTAAAAAATCTAAATTATTTTTTTGGTCATGACCTGACAAATATGTACATATATCTGAGGAGATCCTATGGGAATTTTAAATTTATTGATTTGCTGAAATTTTCCTCACTGGCACTGAAAACAGCGTTTCGAGAAAAAGAGTTTAAGTTTTTGGGCACCGATTGCACTGAGTTAACAAAATCTTACAAAATCTAGTTAAAATTTTTAAGGAATATTCTCATCCGTTACATTAAAAAATCGATGTTCTGAAATTCGCCAGGGCATATGAGTCCTTAAACCAATGCTTGGTATGATATTAATTAAATCACATCTTTGGACTGATTGTTGAACAACAATACTATATAATTAATAATAATATGCTTTGGTTTCACCTGAATATTTTTACAAGCAAAACTTCTTAGTAAACCTTGACTGCTAATTCAGATAACGTCTACCGTTATGCGTAAATTGCTATTAAAATACGGGATTTGGCAACTTTAGTGTAGCAATCTACCAAATCACAACTTTGTGGTAATGCTTGACACATATGTACATTTGATGTCATACCTACTCAGCTCATTTTGATAGAGGAGCGCTATTTAAGCTGTTTACAGGTACTTAAAATATTCATCTCGACTAAAAAATGGAAGTAAATCGAGAACATTGTATTGCGATTAATTTTTAAAACTTTCGACGTTATGCATTAGCTTAGCAACGATGCTTCGAAGAATTATATTAAATTCTGGCGATAAAGCTTCATCAAGGACTAGTGTATATCGAAGATATGGTGAACTCAATTAAAGTTGTAGATCACACCAGAGAAAAAGTTGTGAAGATCGTAAACAATCAGTTGTTATTCTAGTTCGTGCACAAACTGATATTACAAAATCGACATGTGACCTATGAGCAATAATTTTTTGCCAGTTGTCTTTCAAGAAATAAGAAAAGCCAACCGTCGAAGACGGGCCACTTTTCACCACAATAATGCTATCTCTGACACATCGACTGAAACAACTGCATTTTGAGCAATCAAAACATCATTTTGATAAGTTATCCTCCGCGAAGTCCTGACTTGGCACCGAACGATTTCTTTTTAATACCGTTCGTAGAAAACAAACTCAGACTTCAACGTTTTTCGACACTTGAACAGGCGGTTGATGCATTCAAAAGGTAAGTTTTGGAGATACCCAATCAGAGTGGCAAATTTCTTCGGCAATTGGTTCAACACATGCAAAAGTGTGTGGAGAATATTGCGAAGAAAAATAAAGATATTATCGATCATTAAAATGTGTTCTCGAATCTCGAAATATAAAAGGAGACCTACGTATGAAGTTCTGGATGGAGATGTAAAATTAATTGGTTCTTACATTTTAATCCATCGTTGATACTTGGCTTTGACTAGTCACCAGTAGTATGATTATGTATAATAGTCCAACATTTCTAGCTTCGAACATTGTGATGCTTTGGATTCACTTACTTAGGTGATTTATGAAGTCTCTCAAGACTATTTCGCCCAACTTTTGCTCCAACTTTCGTCTTTTTAAATTCAAATTAACTCTTATCACTTAAACTTACTTTTTTTAAATTGTCGAGATCGCGATCATAACTTTTCAAGACGCGGAGACACCGAATATATGGACGTCAGTGTCTATGGATGACTTCTTAAAGAAAATACGCACAATTTGTGTGGAACCTTAAAGAAAGTTAAAGAGCATATTTTAGTGATTATTGTACCCTTGTGACGATGATTGGTAAAATTGAGTAAATAATAGGTGGAGAGTATGATATCTTTTCTAACAACCAATATGTACGGGGTCCTTTTTTCTTATTTCTGAAATAAGTTAAAAGACTAATTCACAAATGCATAAGTAAACTATAAAAAATGGATAATTTTTAATCATATAGCTTGAACCTAACCTCAAAATTGATATCAAATAAAATCAGACAGTTTAAAAAGCCCACATTTATTTTTATAAATGTTATTAGCTAATTTTTTTTTTATGTGGAGCTCAGATATTTATACAAGTATACATTCACACATTTATGTGGTTTTATGTATTTAAAATCATCTGATAGACTATTTTGGGGATTTCGTTAATGGCAGAACTTGTTGCAATGTCACACACACACCTCTACCTGAGCTTGCACACATACAAATGCACTCACTTTGGTTAGCGCAAACATTTGCTTGAAGTCAGCAATGAACGTGTGCGTACAAATACAAATAAGCCAAAACAACTGGCAATTGCGCCTTGAATTATGCAAATGTTACACAATGGCGCACAGCCAACAGCAAGACAACGCATAAAAGCCCTTACACACCTATACATGCATATTCGATTATGTGCGCACACACATCGATTGGCGTGCGCCACTGCTGGCCGGTCTGCCTTTGAGTTGGCTGAAGCAACAATGTGTAAGCATAGCGCACATTGTTATTGTATGTGTGTGTGTGCCATCACTGCTGTTGTTGCTGTTCTGGTTTTTGCATTTAACATATTTGTCTGTTTTTATTTGATGGCTTGTTTGCCTGCTTTCAGGCGCTAACTTCTGCCATTTACCTAACAATTTGCACAATGCAATCGCACAGCAACACATTCGCACGCATTTACAGTGCCGGCAAATGTATGTTGCCGAAACAGCATACACAGCTTTTCATATGGTGATTTTGTTAACTTGCTTTTTGCGTTTTGCTGCCTGTTGCGGTTTTAATTTGCAGCAAATAAATTTCATTTACTATTTGTTTCTTTCAATTTTCTCTTTGGAAATTCTATTTTGTGGTTCAATAAAGTGAAAATATTTACAGCAACACACTAACAACAGCAACTGTATATACTCGTAGTCAGCAAAGCGAATTCCTCGCTAGCAATGGAAAAATCGAACTCAGTGCGTGCGTGCGTATTAGTCATGAATTAAAATCAATTTTTTTTCCAAAAATGTTAGTTGAAAAGATGAAAATAATTAGATTAGAAATTAAAAGGTATTTGTTTGATAACCCCAAATTTTACAATATAGCAAGAAAGCAACCAAATTTATTTGGTTTTTAATTCAATAAAATGTAGTGAGAATTTTAATGTGTACAATTTGTTAGGTTTGTTGATCTTTTCAATACTGCTTACTACATGTTCTGTAAATTTTAGCATATTAGCTATTCAACTATATCATATTGTATTTGTTTGTTTTAAAGGATTTAAATATCCGCTTACTAGAAAAATTATTTTTACATTTTAGGTGAGGCCTATATTGGAATATGCTTTTGTGGTATGGAATCCTTGTTATCAAATCCATTTGGAAAAGCTAGAGTCCTTTCAAAACCAACTTTTCCTTTTTGGCCTTAAATCATTTACATTGAAATTCTAGGTTAAATCTTCTCTCATATTCCCATATACTTATCGCTTAAAACTTATAAATCTACCTATACTCGCTAGTAGTCCATCGTTGTTGTCTGACATTAATTTTAAATTCCTCGTTCATTCAACCAAACAGTTTAGACTTTTATTTTTTCTAGAACAAACTTTCAGTTAATCCAACCATACCGCCCAATATCTCAATCCAGCATATTTGATCTTGAACAAACCATCCTTTATCATAAAAAAAAAATTATTTTATCTAATTTTAATAAGTAACATTTAAAAATAATTAATTTACTTTACCTAATTCTTAATTTTTTATAGAAAATTTTGTTTCTGTAGTTATCTGGTCTGTTTTTTTTTTGACATTTTTTTCATAAAAATTTTTATTCTACAATAGAACTTTTTTCACATATCACGAGGTATATCGTGGAGTGTATAAACAAATTTTTTCGGAATTTTTTGATGACATCTGTTGGAGAAATGGCTGGGTAAATGAGATGCAATTTTTCACTGGCGGACACGATTTCTCATGTTTGGATCATCTGAAACACAAAGACCCAATTTATTCTTAAAACGAACGTGAATGGTTATCGTCTCTAATAGAATCATGAAAAAATTTTGATAAATAAAAAAGTAATAAACTTTTTTTTTTTAATTTTTCCCATGTTTTTTTACCTATGTTTTGTCATAACATCAATATCAATATCATCAATAAATTATTAAAAATATAAGGACGTTTTGTGAACATTTAAAAGTAAAAATTAAGCAAATCCGTTGAGAAGTTCGACCGGAATCATGTCCGCCAGTTTAAAAAAGTTTGTTTTGAAAAAAATGCGATTAAAGTTTGAGTTGTGCACTCCGAGCGCTCTGAACGTCGAGCAGTATTATTATTTTTGGGCCTTTTTCGATACCTTCCAATAGTAAAATGGGTTTCTACATTAATTCTAAAGGGAACAGAAAATACAAAAAAAAATTCAAAAAGATTATCCAACTGACCCCTTCAGATCGCAATGCTTAAGACTCTCTTGCCTCTTATGACTCGTCTGATTCCGCTGAGATTGGAAGAGGGTAATCGTTGTGTATTATCATTGTTATACGTTCCCTAAAATTATCTTAGAAATTTAACATATTGACCGATACATACAACAAAACAAAAATAATCGTAGTTTGGGACATTTAAGTTAGTTACTTATGATCCATTAGAAAGTTGCCTACATTTTTAAAGAAAAAACACAGAAACTTCAAATTTCATGGTGAATGTTTATTATCATTCGAAAGAACATTCTTTGACATTTACTTTTGGAAGATAACCTCTTTCAAATGTTGGCCGCGGCTACGACACAGTTGGTCCATCCGCTGAGTCCAATTTTCGATGAATCGTTCGCGCATTTCGAACTGAATTATTACACCCGTGATAATTTGCTCCAAGGCCTGAATTGAAGCCTTTCATCTTTACATGTCCCCACAGAAAATACTTTAACAATTTGATATCACACGAACTTAGTGACCGATCATGATTGATGTGATGTGTGGAAAGTGGCACCATCTCGTTGAAACCAAATGTCGTCGAGATTTCCAGCTCCAATTTCAGGCAATAAATAGTCGGTTATCAGGCGTGATAACGGTCGCCATTGACGGTTCCATTCTCACTGGTATCATCCTTGAAGAAATATGGACCGATGATTCCACCGGCCCAAAAACCACACCAAACCGTTGTTCTCTCTGGATGAAATGGCCGCTTTTGAATCTTCTCAGGTTGCTCTTCGTCCCAAATGCGGCAATTTTGCTTGTTACATACCCATTGAGTTCGATATCCTTATATCAAATAATCTTATCTAAATCTACTAGGAGCCGTGACATTCCCACTTTTTAAGAATATTCTAAGCAAGCCTCTACTGGAGTCCCTTCTAACAAATAAAGTTTTACACACTAAGGTTAAGTTTAGGTGTAACTTTTTTTAAGTTTTCTAAAAACTACATTTTGAGGACACAGCCGGGGTCCGATTGCGCCCATCCGCAATACCGACATTTTTTGGTTCCAAAGGATACGTGTACCAAGTCTTCAGCAATACAAACTATGTCAGGATGTCTCCTAAAACACTTACACTATAGTCAACCTAATTAACTCAAATGATTATGATCAGCACAGTTCTCCCAGTATAAACCAATATTAACTCATCTAATTTCATTCAAATATATCCTTTAGTAAATGATAAGCATGACCTAAATTCAACAATATGCACATACAACTAAAGTAAGCACAGGACACCTACAAGTTCATTGAGATATCTCTCAATTTTACAGATATATGCAGTAAAAGGGCGACCAACAAGATAGAGGTTTAGTTTGGGGTACTACAGAAAGGAGTATATTGATCTTGATATACTCGTACAATATCTTGAATCACAGTTTCCACCTGGCAACAGCAAACATTTTTGTCTAAGTTTTACAAGTATTATGGTACTTTTAGTGATACCTTAGCAATTTATTAAAAATAAACTGATGTTATTAAAATTAGCATAGTCTTAAAAGTCAGCGTGGTTATGATCCAAGGTCCACTAAAAATTTCTTACTGAATCAAATTTGATTTAAATTAGTTCGAGCTGCTTTTGAGATACGAAATCGCACCTAATAGTGAACAGTAAAATATGTAAGAGTTGCTCCTGTACGAGTACAAACTAGATGCTGACAATTTTTACCACGGCACATAAGGGCGCGAAAAACAATATTTCTGCTATTCTCTTTAATTTAATCAAGAAATTTGCAGTACTTAGCTAAATGACTGAAACTATTAGTCAATTGAAGCAATGCCTTTTATGTACGCCGTCTGTTGAGCACAGACTATTATTCTGTGTAAGGCCTAATGCTGTTAGTAGTCATGCCTACATGTATTTATCATAATTGAGTAAATATGGTAAGTAGTGTGCTCACGCGCTGGAGTTCAACAATTGGGGAAGCTAAAAAATCGAAATATTTAAAATGTGTTATACTGCTCAAAAGAAGTAAAATTTCAGCTGAATATTACGCATATATGTATTACATCATCTAAAGAATTAAAAATCATATTACTATTTTATTAAAAGAACCAAATATTAATTTTGTTTGCTTACAGTCCTCTTTTATTGAGAATAGTACAATTGTCGAATGTCAAAATCACACGGAGCCTCTACTAATCGCAAGATTAATGCTTTGCAGAAATCTCTGCAGTTTTCGGAAAATTAAAAACTTTCTTGAAAAACTTATGTTATTACGGGTGATTTACATTTTAGGTAGAGATCTTAAATTGAAAGCGTACAAAAAACATCTTGGGCAAGAACTGATGCCGCCCGACTTGCTCAATCGACCTCGCTTCGCTCTTTGGGCTCTTGAAAAGTTTTAAGAAGATCCGACGATTTCAAGCCAAAAGTTGATTAGCGATGAGGCCCGTTTCTGCCTCAATGGGTATGTAGACAAACAAAATTGCCGCATTTGGACGGAAGAGATTTTTATGCTTGAAATTGAAGCTCGTGATCTCGGTGACTTTTGGTTTCTACAAAACGATGCCATTCCTCACAAATAGCATCAATTAATAGATTTATTAAGAGAACACTTCGCTGAGCAGATAGTTTGACACTTTGGGTCGATTAGCCATCAAGATAGTGTGATATCACACCGATAGACATTTGCCCGTGGGAATATGTAAAAACTTAAGTCTATACGGACCGACTCGCTTCGATTCAGGCTTTGGAGTAAAATATCATGCGTGTTTTAGACAAGTTACCAGTTGAATAAGTTTAAATTATACTCAGGCGATGGATAATCTGAGACGTAGTCCGGACCAACATTTAGAAGAGATAATCATAAAAAATAAATGCTAAAGAATCTTGTTTCGAATGATAATAAACATTCTTCATTAAATTTGAAATTTCTGTGTTTTTTTTTTTTTCTTTAAAAAAGTAGGGAAGCTCGAAATCGATCACCCTTCATAATCCCAATGTTATAAAGTCGTATACTAACACATTGACGGTTGTGAGGAAATGAACTAGTTGTTACGATATGTGAATTGAAAGTCTTATTTCTACGTCTACAGATGGCTAGAAGCGGCAGCTCGGACTTTCAGACTTCACGTCAAGACACATTGCAGAAAAAACCATAGCCAAACTCTTTTTGAAAGTTTAACTTGGCGCAACACACATACAAGTATAATCTGGCAATGTTTATTACCATTTTTCCTTCTTTCGGAATAACTAACTTATGTTCTGGGGTTTCACTTCAAAGCTTAGTTGGCCGCTACAGAGCGTTCTGCCTTCCATGTTTCCGAACCGGTGGATGTACCACTGGATAGTGCTGTCTCTAAGTAGCAAGTCGAGAGTAGGGCCAATTCAAATAGCTTAAACCTGATTGAGTTTGCTATAGCTCACAACACGGATCTATTTGTCAACAAGGTCTAATGTCCAACACAACATATTTATTTTTTGAGCTAACTAATTCACTTCAATTGCACTATTCTTGTTAAAAAATATTTCTGCTCTTCTATAGAATTTATAGATGTGTATGTATACATCCAAGTCACATCACTCCTTTTAGT
Organism: Bactrocera zonata; assembly: GCA_037783105.1. Lineage (NCBI taxonomy): Eukaryota > Metazoa > Arthropoda > Insecta > Diptera > Tephritidae > Bactrocera > Bactrocera zonata. Next base: position 5,513 of record JBAWJQ010003282.1, on the reverse strand, counting down.
ATTTTACCATTACCTTTACTGTTAATTTCCACAACTTGAATGTACATCTGTGTGCCATTAAATTGGATGAGAATTAAGCAATGACATTAAGTTTAATTGAAATTGAAAAAAGGCATAGCAAATGATTCGCTTGCACATTTTCGCTCACATTTCTCTTTTTTTTAATTTTTTGTTTGTTTATTTATTTAAAAGAGAAGAAAGCAATGTGCGCCAAAACAGCACGCCATTTCGAAGAGATATGGAGTACGTCGAGTTGAAAAATCGTAGTTGCACTGTGCAAGCAGTAATTGAACAACAAAAGCGCAATAAATTTCAATTACTTATTTATTTGTGTAATGCTCCTACGGACCTTACGACTGATTAATTTTTGCTCTTTGCTCGGCACTGATTTGCCGATAGTTAGTGAAGTGCGCTTATGGATAATGGAGTTGTACCAGTAATTTGGAAAATGGATGCAGCAAATGCGAGCTTAAAAATTAAAAACGAGAAATTTATATATTTAACTGTGCAGTAATTTGCGGCAAGTGCATTTGTGGTACTTAAATATTTTAAATGTATAAGAAGATGCATATGTTACTAAGACTATTCATTAGTTCACTAGAAGATAAGAATACTTGGCTTGAATAGACAAGTTTACTAATTATTCCACTGCCCAGAAATTGGTGCATCTCTTGTGCACTTGTTTCGCATTGGCAAGACTATACTGGTAGATTGTGTGGTCCCCAGGGCATGACACACTGGAGGAGGTATCGAATTTCTTTTACAATTCGCGTCAAGTGCTGTCCTCCTAAATGATGACTACTTCTCATGGACCTAGTAACTGAATTCCATCTGGTAGCGCAAAGAGCCAAAACGGGTCTATGCGTGGCTCATTTGCCTACCAGATTAACCTAACCTAATCTAGTGTGATTATCTTAAAGGAACAAACCTGCCACAAGCGCCAACAGGGAACAGCTTAGAATGCCGATTTGCTGTAATAACTAAAGTTCGTATATATTGACCCACCTGATTCGATAAAGCGCTTTGAGCCCACCATAAATTTCTTTAAACGGTTAATATCTTTTTCGGCTATTTCTATTGGCTCGCCAAAAATATGACGGGCAACATGTTTCAGTCTTACAAACGCTGTACAACAGAGTAACAATTTTATGGATATTTCTACCTCACCGTCTTCCATACAACTTTTACAATATCAAGTAAGTGCTATAATCGCGTAAGCGGTGTTTACGCCAGTAAATAAAAGGGAGAAACCCAACGATTACCACTTGATGAACTTGCCTAAAGATCCAGGAACTCCTGCATTCTATTATTAGTTAGCAGAATCAGCACTACAACGCAAGTGGATATTGGGAATCCAGCTCATTCCCACTGCGTTATAGGTGGGTCAAGATTGCCGGCTTTAGCGAGATCATTCATTTTTCAGTTTCTAGCGATACCGCAATGGCCGCGAACCCAAACGAGTAACGAGGTGAAATGCACCTTGACTAACTTTGAGCGCACAGCGATCGACTTCAAAATAAGTATTACTACTACTAACTCCACAGAGACGCGCTTCGAACCATCCGTGAAAAAACTCACTGCAAAAGTTCTCAAAATAGAGAAAACGCCACCAGAAATAGACTGTACGACGCAGTGATCCAAGTTGGAAAAGCAGTTGAAGAAGGAGGAAATTCAGAGAATATTCCTGTCTAGACTCTTTCATATACGCAGCGTCACTAAGTCTTTAAGGGGCCTTTGCACGAATACTTATTATAACCACGTATCCTAATCTAGCTTAGCTGGTACTGTAAAAACGACCCATCTCTACGATTCGTCTTGGAATAATTCGAAAGCTGCCGGTGGGATACTATCACCAATGCTTATACATAAATATTTTAACAGATCCTATGACAGTCTACATCAAGTCAAATCTCATAAAGCCTGGCGGGAGAAGGCTTTCAGAAATTTTTTGTCACTCAAACTAAAGTTTCCTTTGGGAGTGTTGTATACGAGTATATGGTCATTTTCTTAAAACTAGTAACTACAAAGAATTAATTAGGATTTAACAAGTTGTGTCAATATCTATCGACTTTGATTTGTGATTGTTCAATTTTGACTGAATAAACTATAACTATGAGAGCTTTTTGGTGTAATGCCATCACCATTTGAGTTCTTATTCTTTAATTGTGAATATTTTATTTATTTACAACTCTTAATTAGATTGTTCCAACTTCATGTTTCAAAAAAAGCCAGAAAAAAAGAGCATGTTGTACTTCACTATTATAGCCTACATAGCACTATTATACACTTCATAGCCATACCTGAGGTTCAAAAAAGCCCTCAAGAACCGAATTTCCTTTTGCGAATTACTAAATCGCAACAAAATCGATCAATTTCTGAAGCGGACAGTTACTGAATATGGAAGCAATGTCAACTTGATATAGTCGAATTGTGGTTAGCCTGCAAAAAACTGTGGCCTAATTCTTAATTTGGACTTGGTCGCTCAACAAATACACCGTTTGAACGAACCAAATGTCCTGATGCCGACAACTTTGACCAATAGGAAAGGAATTGTATTCTGTCAGTGTAACGCCAGCAGCTTAGTTGAGAGGTTTCATATTCATCTATAAATATTTTACATTTGGAAACAAGTGATTATTTTCGGTTATGGTCTGTTGCAAATGATTTTGCAGGTGAAAACTTAGCATCAATAAAATGTGAAAATTGATCAGTGCCATAAGAGACGAAGGCTTCTGTGATATTAGCATTAAAAAGTGATCTTCAAATTGGCATTAAATAATCGAACAATGACAAGATTATTCTTGTAGAATCCCCAGAGGTGATCTAGTGACTGATGCCCAGAGCATATTGAAATTATGGACGGAATATTTGTGAAAGTATAACACCACGCGATGGTGACCCCAATTCCCTAATCGATGATGATGGAACATACATTGTCCGACCAAGAAATATTCAAATAGCAAAATCTGAAGAACAACAAAGCGGCGTGGTCGATGAATTGCCGGTCGAATTATTCAAAGACGGCGGCGGCGAAAAACTCATAAGAATGATGATTCAGCTTCTTGGTATAAAAGTCGGAAGAAAGCATGTGTGGAGCACCGTGGAGTAAACCTCCTCCATTGCATATAAGGTTCTATCGAGCATTTTGTGTGAAAGACTGAGGCTCATACTGGCTTTAGCCGTTGGAAAATTTATAATTGACCATATTTTCACCATCCACCAAATCTTAGGAAAGACCCATGAAAGGAAGATCCACACACTCTTCGTTGACTTTAAAGCCGCCTTCGATAGCACGAAAAGAAAATGCCTATATGCCGATATGTGTGAACATAGTACCTCTGCAAAGCTATTACGGCTGTGTAGGCTGACGTTGAGCAATACCAGACAGTATAAAGAAGCGAAGTAAATGGGTCTGGTTGTGAACGAGGGCAAGACGAAATATCTTCAGCAATGTAAGCCTCGGTATCCAACGGAAACTAACTTTTGTTAACAGGTGCTACTTCGGACTGAGTAGGCAATTGAGAAGTAAAGTCCTCTCTCGACGGGCAGAGGTCAAACACCAATAATCACTCATTGGCCTCGTTCTGTTATATGGTGCAAAGAGGCATGGACGATGACAACATCTAATGAGTCAACGTTGCGAGTTTTCGAGAGAAAGGTTCTGCAGAAGATTTCTGGTCATTTGCGCGTTGGCAATGGCGCATATCCGATGTATAAGATGTGGGACGACATTGACATATGTAGTTCAGCGACAGCGGTTACGCTGGCTAGGTCATGTCGTCCGAATGGAAGAAAACACTTCAGTTCAGTATTTGATGCATTTGGAATCTCTCTGACTTGGAATCTCCAATTGGTTCCAAACAACTGATAGAATTGGAATTCTCCTTGGAAAACAGGACACTTAAGAAACATCGAGGTATTTCTACGGCATAATTTCAATTACATTAGAGAACATTTAATCCTTCTAAGGCTTCCAAATGAACATATACATAAGTGACTCGTATATTGAATAGAAAAAGCAATAAATCACATTCAAACGTGATAGCAGCTAATGAATAGGAAATTTTACAAAAATGACATTCTAATAATTTAGTCTGGTAACAAAAATGCCAGCTCAACCCCAACTTACTTAAAGGGAGACCCACAACAAAATGGGGCAAATTGTAATTAAATGACTCCTACCATTGTGCGCACATGTATTTAGTACATGCAACAATGCCAGCGCAGGTATGGCATCACAGAATATGCTCCTTCCTGCAGCGCATAGTCTTGGCCAGGATATATGGGTCGTCGAATAAGTTAGCAGGTGGTCGCTGAATTATGGCACTGACAGAAATATCAATTTAAGTAGATAGCGCTCATAGCACATGTGTACCTGCGTATTTACATACTTAATTAAATATGCACAGATACATATGCGTTGCCGTAATTATATCTGCATGCATGGCGATATGTATGTGTGTGGTCTTGTCTCTGTGTATGTCGCGTGTGCTTCACACAAAGCCACTTTGTCGTGTCTCATGAATAACTTAGATGCAATTAAAACAATGGCGTGGCGAAATAAACATTCATCTACTTTTACAACAACAACGAAAATAATAACTGCGTGAAAATAAGAAAAGCTGACAAAAACAACCATAAAATACAACAACATGAATGATGCGAATATAATACAAGCATAACAACGAAAACCACGTTTAATTACACATAACAACAAAAACAACACAAATGTACATATACTCTCATGCAGACATAAATATAAGTGGACGGAAGTGCTACATGTGTGCATATTAGGGTGCACCTTAAAGAAAAGATTCTATATTGTCTTAGTTGTTTTAAAATAGATGCTGAAAATATATTTCAGTTCAGAAATCGTCAATTCAGGCTAATTTTGTTTTCCATAAATTCTGAGATTTTTTTCACCATTATTATTGAATTTCTGTTAAATTGAAGCATGGCCAGCGCTGGTGCACCATCGGTACATGCACTGTTGTAAAAACCCTTTCGCCCAAGATCGATCGCAAAAGATCTAGTAATCTCTTTGCCCACAGTAAGGCTAGCTTCTCCCTAGTTGTGGGTCTCTTAACAGTCCACTGCTCTTTTGACGTCCATACTGTAAGTTTTGGAATCTTACCAGAATCCTTCTACAGAAGCTGTATGGAAGAAGATAAGGTGGAAACAACTCAACACTTCCTTCTTGACTGTCCCGCCTTTAGGATGTCAAGACCGAAATTAAACATTTTGGAGCTCATACCTTCAGCCTGTGGAAATTTGTATTGGCTACTCTTTTCCTAATTTATAAGTTCGAACAGAGGAGTTCTTCTTTTCTATGGCTTTACAAAGGACTACATAAAGTAGTCCACGTGCGATTTTCGATGAGACATCTAACCTAACTTAGTATCTGTGGAAGAAAATTCTTCTTAAGGACGCCATCGAATTTCGTGATTTCAAAAAAATAATTTTTATATCTTGAATAAGGGTACGCAGTTTGTACGCAAAGAACGAAACGTTGG
>JBAWJQ010003280.1:0-17035 GCA_037783105.1 Bactrocera zonata | reverse complement strand
AACCTTTCCGTTATTCTATTATATTGCAGCCTTTTTATTGTGCACATTTTAGCCTCTTAGCCACTTTTATGGCATTTCTCTTCTATTATGGCTGAAGTTTAGTTATTGGCATTGTTGCTGTTGTTGCATTTGTCGCACTTTGCCTGCGGTTTTCTATTATATGAAATATATTTACTAATATATCTTATTATATTTTTTTCTGTGTGCCTTTACTGTAGCTACTTTACACGTTCAAATAGTGCTTTATTTAAACAGCGTGTGCACGCATATGCTCCTGCAAGTATGCAAAGCACTTGCAGATTTTTTTCAGTCAGTGCTCATGTGTAAGTGCATGGAAGTTTTGGTATGCTTGTAGAATTTCTCACTCTATTGTTAAGTAGCACGCTATTTTGCAGCGGCTAGAAAGTACGCAGATACAAAGGGCTCGTTCGGCAGCCTTACATGTGCATCCTCTACAGGGTGGTTATGATAATGAAGCAGCATCGCTTTAGAGTTCTAAATTTTGGATTTATTAGTTGATCATATAGGTATATATTAATAAAAGAGTTCGATCATCGATTTCCTTTTCATTCGCGGATGCCATAGATTTCTATGTTTTTCAGCGAACAAATATTCTACAAATTTATAGGCGCATTCGGACAAAGAGGCACCAGGAAATTTTTTTCACAATGTATATTACTTTAAAAGGTCTCTATGGTATTGTAATTAATTTCCATGGATAATGATATTTGAAAAAACTGTATTATGCTAAATTGGTGGGGCTGTTTTCAGAAACAGTGCCTAATATGAGCGCGATTAGACAACCAGTTTGTTTACAGCTGCTGCTTAAATCGGTACATCTCAGTAGTGCGTTGCAATGAAGAAAAATATTAAATAAAGAATTTGTCTCAAATTTTGTTTTTCTAACCAAATTTCGTGTGCGGAATCGTTGAGAATGTTGAAAAAGGCTTACGTTGCTCCATTTTTATCAAAAACACAAGCTTACGAGTGGTACATAGCCATCGAAGACGGTCGAGATGTCGTTGAAGACATGCCTCGTTCTGAACGATCTTCAACCTCTTCAGCTGATGAAAATATTATAAAAGATATGGTACTTGAAAATCGTTAGGAAATGTTAAAGAGATTAAAAGAGAGCTCGACATTTCTCACGAGTCAGTTCGAATGATTGTGGTGTATATTCTTGGGTATGAAACGCGTTCTTGCTCGACTCATTTCCATAAAACTGAGTTTTTTTCCACAAAGAGTACCGTAAACGGTAGACATACTTGATAGTGCGAATTTCGATCCCACATTCATTGAGAGCATTATAACTGCCGCTGAGACATGGGTTTACGAGTTTGACATGCAACAATCATTAGAATGGAGGAAAAAAACGAGCCGAAACTCAAAAACCAGGCCATAGCCGCTCTCAACTCAAGGTGATGCTCATTGTTTTTTCGATATTCGTGATTTTGTGAATCAAGAAATTGTTCCAGAGAGATAGAAGGTCAATTACCTTCACTTGACCATATTGAGGCGTTTACGAAGGAACATGCGTCGAAAATTGTCGTAATTGTGGAGGAACAAATCATGAATTTTACACGATGATAATGCACCATCGCATAGAGGCACGATTGTTACCGAATTTAAAACCAAAAACGCAAAGAATATCATCGTTCAACCATTGTACTCGTATTCACCAGCTTTGTCTTCGTGCGACTTTTTCTTGTTCCATAAACTGAAATTGCCGCTCCGTGGTATCCGTTTCAATCAATCAAAGAGATAAGATAAAATTTGCTGAAGGAGCTGAAGGCCATCCCAAAAGGTGCTTATAAAAAGTATTTCGAAGACTGGAAGTTCGTTGGTATAAATATATTAAATCTGGTGGGATGATTTTGAGGCGAAAAAGTAAATATTGATGACTTTTAGAGCAAGAAGCTTCGATCAGCTCTTCCGATTGTGTCGGCCAAAGCTCTATCTGACAGCGAGGTCGCTGAAAACGTAGTGGTCGTCAGTTCTGTATGCAAATCTGTGCTTGAAAGCTCTTGTCCTCTGGAAACTCAGAAAGTTTCTCGCAATGTATATGTATAAATGATCAGCGTGACGACCTAAGAAATTTAACCAAGTCCATCTGTGAATCTATCTACCATATGTTTGTATATCATTTCATGTACGTTCATCAGTTTTTGAGATATCGATCTAAAATTTTGTACACATTCTTTTCTCTCCTAGAAACTGCGCATTCCTCGAAACGGTCGATATCGAACTACTGTAGAATATAGCTGATATGAAAACTGAAAAACTTTTGGAATAAAATGTTTGTATGGAAAACTTTTTCATTTGACGAGACATCTTTAAAAAGATTTGGATTATTCGAGGCAATGAGGTAATATCCGAAGAAATAGTTTGCATTGCGTCACTATAGCATATAGCTATCATACAAACTGACCGATCAAAGTTCATGTAATTAATATTTTGCATTTATGAAGGATATTATAGCTTCAATGCAACAAAAGTTAACGTTTTTCTTGTTTTAGATTAAATTGTAAGGATTGGACTTACTTTAGTTTCAATTTTCGATGCTTTAAAATAAACGAAAATAAAATTGTATATTGTTGACAAGGGATGGGACTAATTGGGTATTTTCAAAACTCGATTTCGTGAACTTTTCATACTTATCAATTATACTGTTCACACAGAATAACTGGTCTACACCGTGTCTACAGTTTAATAACTCTTTAAATACTCCAAATTCTAGAACAGAAGTTCGCTGCAATCCGACTAACCTGAAATTAACCACACGGTTCTCATTATGCTAAAGATGGCTATATAGTGGATTAGCAATGATAGTCTCAATATGTTATTTGCATATTATCTATATCTTTCTCTTTTAAATCGTCGCCTCATAACTTGCTCCCAAATTTTTCCAACACTTTTCTCTTCCTCAATCGAAGAAAATTATATGAAAGTTTAAAAAAATTCTTAATAATATGAAGATAGTTTCGTTGGTATTATTTCATTAAGTGGCTCGTTATGAGCCATTCAGCACCACTCAAAACTGGCTCAGTCATACATATAAATTCACTCTTCCCGTTCCTTTTCTTTTGAATGAACAATATTTCATATTTTAGTTAATGCACCATTGCCTTTCGACAATTTAGTAAACTTACGTCACAACACCCTATATTTTCAATCGCATTTTTCCCCTTTGCTTCCACCAAAATTTCTGCCGATAATATATTTACTATCAATATTTTGTTATAGCCACTTAATGGCATTGTAAGCGTTAGAAGCTATTTGTTAGGCGAAAATTTCCTAAACACGTTTACATTTTTTTCCCACTTCTTGATATTTGCATACGAGTATTATTCAATACTTCTTTTTTTTTTTGGTGGTTTTAGTAGCCGCCACATTGCTTTATGCGTTGCACTATTGTTAGACCCTTGTTACTTTTATAGTTCATTATTGTATTAGCTGAAACCGGCAGGAAGTCTAAAATTTAGCGTTTTCTTATCTCTTTGTTAATATTTTTTATCGTGTAAAATTAAGTTATCTATAAGAAAATTTATGTTGTAAAATTTTGCAAGCAGAGCAAATTTATGGTTTTGTACTAAGGTATATTGAAATAATTTTAGTCGACTCAAGTTAAACTGAGATTAACCAGTTTCCTAAGCAACTTTTTTAAAACACGAAGTCTATTTTTTTAAACAATACCCGAATAGTAGACAATTTAAATTATTAAAATAATAGTTAGAGTAAGCTGAAACGCTTCTAAATATCAGAAATAAAAATATTTACTTTGTTAAAGCAAAATTTTACCCAAATCTGGTGCATACGATCGATGATATTCATTTCGTTTTTAGCTTTAAGCTCGATCACAACCGTAGATCGATGCGATCGTACATTGTCATCGTGTAAAATCCATGAATTGTTCTTCCACAATTTCGTCGATTTTCGACGGATGTTCTCACTAAAACGCCTCAATACGGCCAGATGGAACTCCTTATTGACCGTCTTGTTTTTATTTTTTAATTTTTAATCGGCTTTGGCATGGTTTTTTGGTTTCTGCTGGTTTTTTTCCCTCCAATCCGATGATTGTTGACTTATTTATATGTCAAACTCATACATAACCCAATGTTTCATTAAAGTATCTCATATACCATTCAGGAAAAATAAGAAGTAAAGTCAACCGGATGTTTGAAAATCCTAACCTCTCACCTAATTTAGCCACTTAAGACACCCCACACAATTTAATTAAGATAACTCACATATTGGCCGATATGTACGGTAGAAAGTCAGCCGGAAGTTCGAAAATTTTCAATTGGGTATATGAAACCCGATTCAATATATGTTAGACGCACAGATATAATTTATCAGGAAAGATTCTCTCCTAATTTCAATAATACACCTCAAACGTTGAGCGATCTTTCCGGTAAAAAGTCAAAGTTTGTGCAAAGACTTATCCCGATATATTAATTGGTGCGTGATTTCTATGCTGGAAAGTGAAGGATATGTATATCGGAATTCGTGGCGAATCTTTGTTCCTTTGCATCCACCCAAAAGGTCCCAAAATGTCGCAATCAGTGGATACAGCGATATATAGTGGCTAAAAATGTCGATGATTTACCAGAACGTGGTTCGATAGGAAAAGTGAACAAAAAAGATGAAAAAAGAATAGTGAATCTGTTTTCGCGGAATCCTGCTTTAACACTGCGGCAAGGACAAGCAAAATTAATGGCAAAATGTTTAGATATATCCTACGAAACTATCCGAACTCTTCTTCATACTCATGATCTGAAATGGCACAACACAATGAAGAAGCCTCTGTTGACTAAAAAACTTGTGACAAAGTGACTCGCTTGGGCTAATGAGAATATTGATAGAGGGTTTGAAAATGTCATTTTTATTGATTAATGTTCTATATGGGCACGTTCTGTCCTCACACGAGCCTGCTCAACTTCCACCAATAGGCTTTTCAGCCAACCGTAAAACATGGAATAAAGGTGCATCTTTGGGGCTGCTTCTCAAAGCAGTGATTCGGCACTTTATACCTCTTTACTGACAACCAAAATGCCGAGAAAATTACAAAAATCTACAAAAAAGCTTTATTGCTATCTCCCAAACGATGGCTCATCAGAAGAAATGAAGATTGGATTCTGCAGGTGGACAACGATCCTAAACACCGCAGCAAGCTCTGTACTCAGTGGAAAACTCAATCTGGCATCGCTACATTGGATTGGCCGTTGGAGTCGCCCGATGCAAACCCTATTAAAATGTGTGGGCATATATTAAACAGAAGCTTTGTGGAAGACGCACATACACTTTGAATCAGTTGTCTTACGAAATTCGTCAGATCTGGAGATCCTTGCCACTAGAATACGCCGTCAAATTAGGAGAAAGCATGCCTCGGAGATGCCAGGCAGTTATCGACGCACCGGTGGTGACTGGACATATTATTGACCAATTTGATTCATTGTTTGTAGTGTGTACAATGTATATATAAATATGAACATTTCATAAATTTTTTTTTTTTATAAATTAACAAGACCAGGCTCTTACTTTACAGATTGTATTAATTCACAAAGAATCTTTTTCTAATAAGAGTATGCCTGTGTGTCCAAAATGGGTTGATTCGGATCTATAATTACCGAACGTAGGTGAATGGGTGCCACTTGAAGTTAATGAAATATTTTTGACCAAATTTTCTGAAAAGGCAAAAATGGGCTACATAAGACCATGTTAAGCGTAAACGGTCGTGGTAGTAGACGCTCATGTATCGCGCCTATATTTTTTACATTTTTAGACATACATACATGATTAATCAATCATCAGGACGGCTTTGCTACTACTATGAGGTGATTCCCTATGGTCAAACTTTTATTTCGAACCTGTTAATGGGATAATCTGAAAGAAGCAGTCATTCAAAATTCAAAATTGGTTTGCTTAGGCATTGTGCTGCATTTTGATTACTGTTTTTTATAGTCTGTGATGATATATATTGCAATATATGTATAGCGTTTACATTTAGGATATTTGTAACCCTAAATATAATAGAAGAAAATTCCATTCAGCATGTTGCTTGAGTATAGAAATTCAATACTCTCAGTCTACTCAACTAATATAATATATCTGGATACTTTACTAATATTTATAAATTTTGAATGACTTTTGAATAATACATAAGTCAGCCGGAAGGCAAAACAAATGCATGTCCCTGCTGAGTTTGTCGGAGCAGCAGATTGTGCAACAAATACCGCAATATAACCCACTGGGATAAAATCCCTAACACAGTATTAGTTAATACAGAGAATATAATTTTGTGTTAAAAATATATATTTTATAAATAGCATACAACAAATTCGAAAACAATATGCATACAAACATATATATAGTATGTATAACATATATTTAATCTTCAATCGCTAAAAGCACTTAGTACTCTCACAAATCTCTATCCAAATTTTCGCCGCAATAGCGTTAATTGCATTGAGCTTATCGTATCAATTGTGGCGATTATTTTGTCGCCAATTTTCAGCTCAGCCACACATGTTGCTCTTAATAAAATTTCCGCGTTAATTGCAGCGCGCATGCAACAAAAACTTAGTAGCGTGCAGTGATTTATGTTTTTGCCATTATTTGCCGTTATTATAAATGTGTAAAAACTCGGCAAAAGTGTTGCATGTATTTATGGTGCTCAGTTAAACATACTTTGTTGCAAAAACTAGCTTAATTTGTTTGTCGTTTGGTGGTTTAAAGCCGACAGCGGCAGTGATTTCGTGCGCCTAAAAGTATGCTAATTAATTTGCATGTATTTTATATGTTAATTTCTGTTGAAATTTATTGCTATGCCGTAGTGTATTACGCATAATATTTTAATAATAAATTAATTTTTTTTTTTTTTTTTTTTTTTGTGAAAAATTTAGCAGCTTTTTTTGTTTGATAAAAAATTATAATTAATGATGCAACTTTTGTGGACAACAACTCCTTTTTAGTGTTTTTAAAATCGAAAAATGTTTTGATATAACGATAACTTAGAAATTTAAAGTCCAATAGGAATTTTTGCAAATTCGAATTATTTTCAAAGTAATCGATGATTTAGTGTCGTGAAAAAACAGCGTTTTTTAAACGGATTTTTCTCGAAACTATCTTTTTCAATGAAGTCGTCAAGACATCTTAATCTGTTCTGGTCAGTATTCTGGTCAATATTCTTTTAATATTACCTATGAACCAACAAAAGTTGAAAATTTCTGATTTTCAATATATTTTAAGAATATAAAAAAATTTGTGGAAAAATAATTTTATTTAAAACAAAAGTTATGAAAAAAAACTATACATTTTTTTTAATATTTCAAGGCGCAGCACGCATGTAACAAAAGTAAATCAGTAGGGACTGCACTCCATGCACTGGTTTTTAATATCGAAAGATCTCTTGTATATAAGAAATACGGTCGGAATACGGTTAGAGGATTCCTGGACATTTCTGGAGCGTTCAACAACGTCTTAACGGAATCTATTCCGAAACCAGTCAATAGGTGTTCATCCTGCTATACAACTCTGGATCAGAAGCCTTTTGATTTCTAGAAGGAAGGACTGAGAGCGGATTGCCATTTCCGCTTCTACAACTCTCTAATATATGTATGTATATATATTATTTTGGTCAGCACACTTTATATGCATGTAGGCTGGAGCTCTTTGTCTTTATCATTCACTGACGCTCACAGCTATTGTAAAACCACTTCTGTATGGTGGACAAGCGTACGGAAATCCACCTACCGGAGGACAATAGAAAGGGTCCAAAACTCGCTGCCCTCTGCGGTGGCACTTGAACTGGTACTTAACCTGCCACATGATCGGAATACTAACTGGTCATTGTCTGGCGGCAACACACGCCCGCAGAGTGGGGCTGACAGATCGAGAATACTACAGGAAATGTCTAAAGCAAGTCACCCGGAAAACAATGTGGCATCTTTTGTGCACTTGTTCTGTCTCTATCATACCAATGGAAAAGATATCGATAGTGAGTCCACAGAGTCTGTTAAACGTTCACGTCAAGAAGGACTACTATTCATTAACCTAGTAACTGAACTGGTATAGGAAAGAACCGAAACTAGTCTATGCTTGGTTCATTAAGCTACTCTTCCTTTAATTAACTTTTTTGAACTTACCTATTTTTTTCAAACCCAAACGTTTCTTTGGTTGGTTAGAAAAACAATTGCTATGTATTCCCCGAATTTTTATGTAAAAAATTATTATCGGTGTCGCGAGATATACTCGTATACATTGTTTGTCATGGGCGTTTGAACTTTTAAGTTGTTTTTAATAGTTACTGTGTTAAAAAATGTCAACAAAGCAGAAAAATGCATTGCAAATCAGATTAAATTTGTAAAATAGTCAAGGATAGAATCACATTTATGTTGTGTGCGAGCGCAGATGGTTCGCATAAATTGAAATCATTGATAGTTGGTAAATCCGCATTCCCGTTGCTTTAAAGAGTTTGAAAACCCATTGAGGTATGCTAAATCGCAAAAGTCTTGGATTATTTCAGACGACTTCGGGAGGTACAATCGTTATTGTGCAAGGTGGGTAGTGTTGACGACAGTAGTGAAGACATCGAAAATTGGAACGGCGATCAAAATACGGAAAATTACGCAGATTTCGAAGTGTCTGACAATGAAATTGAAAACCAGTTATCGAGGAACAAATGCAACAACATAAAGTAATTTTGTCGGAAGTAGTTGAATGCATTTGTAAAATCCTAGCCTAAAGTATATAGAAACTACAATAAAATGTTCAAGCAAAGTGTGAAAAATTATTGGTTGGAAAAAACATGAATTTCAAAATGTTTCCATGTTTTAATGCGATGAAGATAAGAGAAAGAACGTTCAGAGCTTGCGTTTGTTATGGGAAGTGCAGAAGTTGGAATTTCGCTGCATTCAATTTTTTGTTGCTGCTGACAGTGATTGCCAGTAGCTTAATTCACCTTTGAATTTCAATTTTTGTACGCTTTTTCATCATCCAGAAGATTCCCGAATCTTTCTATCAAACATCCGATTAGATCATCGATTTCGTTTTCTTTTAAAAGACTTGCTTCTTCTGGGAGCAACACACTCAATTGGTAACCATCCAAAATTTCTTGTGAAAAACGAGCTTCCAAATCTTCTTTGATGGTATTCAGCAGAGGTATGTAGATAGAGACCCTGTAGTAATCTTCGCAAGTTTTCACGACGTAATTTTCGCGTTTCGTTTGTCGACCACATGTTCTCGGTTTCGCTTCGTCAACATCGAGTTTTCCCGCCATTTTCTTGGCTTCTGAATAAATCAATCGGAATATTTCATCAACTTTTTCCTCTCTTTTTTTCCAACGTAGCAAGCAACGTCCCATAATTTTTGATGCCTTCGCCAAATCAATTGCTTCCTTTTGAAGAACTTCGCTGAGCGAATGGGTGAGCGATAGAATGTCGCTGAGACAGAAGAGCCCGACGATAAATTCGAACATGCACAAAGCCGATATGAGAATTATTGCTTTGCCTGCTATTTCTCTGTTCTTCCACTCACTGATTTTTGACTGAGCTTCGATTATCAACGGTAACCTCGCAACAAATTGAAGGACGGCATCGTGCCTCTCTACTCATCTTATTTCACACAACTGGGCAATTGTTTCACCAAGTATCTTTGCTAATACAGTCACACGTTTTGGAAATGAGTTCTTGAAAAATTTTTCGACTTCTCGTATGGCACTGGCAACGTTTTCGATTAATAGTACTTTCACTGACTTTGAAATACTGTTGTTGAGTTTGTGCGAGAAACACGGAGTCATGACAGCATTTTTTGCTTCTTTCCGAATTTCGTTGACTGCTCCGATATCTGACAGCATGACCGCACATCCATCAGTCCCTATTGAAGCGCAATTCTCCATTCGGAGACTCATTTTCTTCATGTCTCCAAGAACAATCCCCCCGATGGCAGATCCACTTAGAGACAATTCTTCATCGGTTCGGTCATTTTTTCCAGCAGTCCTATAAGCCATTAATCCATCTTCATCCTCGCTTACTTCTGATTCTGTGCCCTCCGCGAGAGTATTCTTCGAAAGTTGACCGAATGCGTCCAAAAAAGATACAAAGTCAACTGACTCTAGGTGACACCAAGAACTACGAAAAACATATAGACACGATGGCGGGTAATTTCCCTAATTTACCCCGTGGATCCGCCACTGCACTAAATGAGATATTAAAATCACTTTACACAAAAAAGAGTTTTATCAAATTATCAAAAGAATGTACATATATATATCGATATTGAGTTTTTAAGCAGTGCTTTGTATCGGACAAAATCTCGATTAGTATTCAATTTCCTTCAGTCGAGCCTTAGAATCTGCATGGAACCCGTTTCGCACAAAGCTTTAGCTTACCTTAATATTCATGAATAATATAACCACAAAATTCATTTGATATCCTAACAGTGTCAGTAATCTCTATAAATTTAATCTTGAAGTCATACAAAAGCGCTTCCTCCATAATCGCCGCTTTTAGACATACCATATTTTGAACTCCTCGACATACGAATAGTTGCTTTGCTGGTTGCGGTTATGGTTAACACTCATCAACACAATCAATTTGGAATCAGCAAAGTTTTTCCCCAAAAATTAGTATTTTACTCACAAAAGAACTTCCGTAAATATGGCTTGCGTCACTCAAAATATTTCGAACACAAACCAATTTAATTACAGCTTATCTTTTAAAGATTAGAGTTAACTAACCGAATCTTTGCATTCAGTTCTAGAGGTAGTTTCATCAAAAAATACCTCTACTTTTCACCCTCTAAATATATGTAAACTGAATTGTGTTAATCACACAATCTTATCTACCTTTCTCTAATGAGACCCGATGAAACAAATATATTTGTACAAATACATATGTATGACAATATTTTTATAAAGTTATGTCTATTGAAATATGTATGGGAAAAAAAGGAAACTGGTATCAAACAAAGTGAGTTAAATATGAGAAGGAAATTAACTTTCATAAACCTCTCACCAATACTCTTCTCTCTTGTTCTTTCGCGCTTTAAATTCTTTAAGACAACATTTTTCTTTATTTAATTAAAATGTAAATTGCAGTTCTTAAAACTTAAGTACTTAAATTATTGATTTTTTAGTACTAAACATTGAGTACTTTCTTTTCACCTTTGCTTTGCTACTCAAAAATAATTCTCTTTAGTTTCTAAGCAACATTTTAACGTTATGGGGAATGCTGAATTCGCTACTGCCATGTGAAGTACTACTGGTACTCCATAATACTACCTACTGGCACTCCATTATGCTACAACAACTTCTGTAAAAGTGTTCGCTTTGAAAGTTTCTAAAGACAGGTGCAAATATTTATACATATATATAGTAGATATTAGAAAAATATGTAAGCGAGACTTGAACAAGTAAAGTATGTTTACACCACCTCTAACTAATGTCTCACCTTTCAGATATTTAAATATAAATAATCACAAATGTAACTTACTGGCTGCTGGTAACCACTTGAGTTGACGCGGTTGCAAGCGTTAAAGGTGACAACAACATAAATATTAATACTGGAAGTAATGTGGTAGACATTGCAACATCAATCAGGACACTCGAAACTAAAAGAAGAAATTACATAATATATATTTATATACACATGTATGCAGATATTTATGAATGGAAATGTAAAAAGTTGCTGAGAATACAAAACTGCAATCGGGTAGTAACGGGTGATTTTTTTGAGGTTAGGATTTTCATGCAGTAGTATTTGACAGATCACGTGGGATGTCAGACATGGTGTCAAAGAGAAAGATGCTCAGTATGCTTTGACATTTCATCATGAATAGACTTACTAACGAGCAACGCTTGCAAATCATTGAATTTTATTACCAAAATCAGTGTTCGGTTCGAAATGTGTTTCGCGTCCGTGTCCGATGAGCGATGAGGCTCATTTCTGGTTGAATGGCTACGTAAATAAGCAAAATTGCCGCATATGGGGTGAAGAGCAACCAGAAGCCGTTCAAGAACTGCCCATGCATCCCGAAAAATGCACTGTTTGGTGTGGTTTGTACGCTGGTGGAATCATTGGACCGTATTTTTTCAAAGATGCTGTTGGACGCAACGTTACGGTGAATGGCGATCGCTATCGTTCGATGCTAACAAACTTTTTGTTGCCAAAAATGGAAGAACTGAACTTGGTTGACATGTGGTTTCAACAAGATGGCGCTACATGCCACACAGCTCGCGATTCTATGGCCATTTTGAGGGAAAACTTCGGACAACAATTCATCTCAAGAAATGGACCCGTAAGTTGGCCACCAAGATCATGCGATTTAACGCCTTTAGACTATTTTTTGTGGGGCTACGTCAAGTCTAAAGTCTACAGAAATAAGCCAGCAACTATTCCAGCTTTGGAAGACAACATTTCCGAAGAAATTCGGGCTATTCCGGCCGAAATGCTCGAAAAAGTTGCCCAAAATTGGACTTTCCGAATGGACCACCTAAGACGCAGCCGCGGTCAACATTTAAATGAAATTATCTTCAAAAAGTAAATGTCATGAACCAATCTAACGTTTCAAATAAAGAACCGATGAGATTTTGCAAATTTTATGCGTTTTTTTTTTTAAAAAAGTTATCAAGCTCTTAAAAAATCACCCTTTATATTTGACTGCCAAGCCGATGGCAAAAAACTTCATTAAGCAACACTTATGTATTTCCAGCAGCGTTAGGCTACATAAAAGCAATAAAAGAGAGGCGGAAGGTGGACTTATATATAAGAACTCATTTTAGAGTGCGCATGGGGTGCAAGGCAGGTCGCCTCCAAGTTGGTGCACCCTGGGTAACGCTAAATGACCTGCGGCCTTCACGGCCTAACAACTCCCTGGACGACTTTGGCTCTGGACTGGTTTTTTGAGAAACTTTTATCGGATTTGGTAGAACCCTGGGCTGGTGGTGGCGGCATTCTGACACCTGAGTATGATGAGGTGACACTCATCAGAAATGGCTGACAGGCTAATGTCGCAACTGCCCCCGTCCCGTTAAAACCCTGGCAGGCCTCAGAGTACGTTCCCCCCGTCGTCGTTAAGTTGGCGTGGTAGGTGTATGTTGAGATGACTCCTTCTTTGCGCTGGTCGGCTCTGAACGTATTGCCTCATAAGGGCGTACGTCAACCCTCGCCTTGGCCTCATCATTGAGATAACCTTGGGACCATTAAAGGCGACTACCTTTCCGGGGGACGGATAGCGGCTCTGAGTGGGGACCCTTTTCGCATGGACAATTCATCAAACAACAAAATTGACGGAAGAACGACGAAGGGAGGTGAAGGGCTGTCGAAATCGGCACCTAGATCCAACCCAGGTGGGGAAGCTGCTCCTATGGCGACGAAACCGTCACCGAGATATGGCAGCAATACGACTAAGACTCCAGTAGGTGTCTCCTCAGGTAGCAGACTGGGGGTAACCGGCGCTAACTCGCCGGTAACAGACGTAGCGAAGGGTGGATCCTTCATACGCGGCGGAATCGCCAGCACTAGCAGGGGAACCTCAGCTAGAGTTATGAAGGGATCCGCAGGGGGTAAAAGCAAAGCAGCTTTAGCTAGAAAGCTAAAATCAGACCGTCGATTGGCGGCCAAAATCGTGGAACGCTACGGTGACAAGCATGTTGGTCAGGTCTCTGAGCAACACGCTAGTACACTTGAGTGGGCCAGGAAGGTGCTGAGCGAGGACGATAAGGCAGGACCGGAAACCAGCAGGACAGAACCGGCGGTCAAGCGGCAGAGGTCGCACGAGGGAGAGACCTCCCTTGTTAAGAAACCGCGGACGGGAAAGGCGCCAACCTTTAGCGAAATCGCCAAAGGCGCTGGGGCCATAGTACTGGGGGTGCTCGACCGTAGTAGGGAGAACGGTGCCATATCCCATGAGGAATGGAAGAGGGTAGCGGCGGCTATCTCGTCGGTCTTCCTGAGGGTGGTCAAGGAAAACCCGGGGCCACCCCCGAAATGTGTGAGTGCCGGTTGGCACCAGGGGCTGCACAAGCTCACGAGTTGCGCTGACGAGAGATCGGCCATCTTGTACAAGAAGGCAGTCTCTCAGGTGGGGAGGTCTGGAAGGGGGCCAGACTGGAGGCCGTGGCCAAAGAGGATCTTCCTCTCCGTCCTAGGGCTCGCGTTTGGCTGCCGGCCGAACCTTCCACGCCGAGTGAGATTGAGGAAATCCTCAGGTATTGCAATCCCTCACTTCCGACGCAGGACTGGAAAGTCTTAAGGCTGGAGAGGACTGATGAACCGTATCGGCAAGCGCTGATAATGCTAAACACGGAATCCATCGGTCCTCTCAGCAAAACAAGGGGAGCCATTAGCTATGGTTTTGAGATGGTAGTGCTGAAAGTACTTCCATCAGATGCCAGGGCTGATGGTCCCCAGGCTACGGTGACTGCGGTGGATGTACCAAGGGGTGCTGACGGTCAAACGACTGTGGAAATCAATGCGCCAGAGGGCGTCGACGGTCATATGACCGTGGAAGCGGATCCGAATCTCTCAGACGTGGCGAGTGTTGGGGGCGGTTCGTCAATTGGCGACTCCGTCTTCAGCCTCGAACAACTGTTTGAGGAGGTTCGGGTCGATCACGACTTGGGCGCTGAAATAGCGCTCCTGGGGGAAAATCTGAAGGATGAAATTCCTCCAGATTAACCTCCAGCATGCGAAGGCGGCCTCCGCCAACCTATTGCTCCGTCTGGAACAAGACGGAGCTGATGTCGTCCTGATCCAGGAACCGTGGCTGACTGGCAACGGGATCTCTGGATTGAGGACAAAGAGCCATAGGCTCCTGACAGCCAAGGATGCAGGTAGGAACAGAGCCTGTATGCTGGTAAGGAATGAACTAACGGTATTTCTTTTACCTAATTTCAGCAGCGCTGACATAGTGACAGCGAAATTGGAATGCGACACCGGGGATCTCTGGCTCATCTCCGCATACATGCCACACGATGATGTGGTGGAGCCACCTCCCTTACTGCTGAGGAGGACCTTAGCCGAAGCGTCTAAGTCTGGCACTGGCGTCATTATCGGTTCCGACGCTAACTCGCGGCACCAGATCTGGGGAAGCTCGGATACTAACAGTAGAGGTGAGTCGCTTTTTGATTTCATTATTAGCGAAGATCTTCGCATTTGTAATAGAGGAAACTCTCCCACTTTTGTGACCGCAGGCAGGGAGGAGGTCCTCGACCTCACCCTTGCCTCACAAGCGATTGCCCCGCTGATCTCGAACTGGAGGGTCCTCGCTGATCACTCCTTTTCGGATCACAGGTACATCGAGTTTAGTCTAGTTGGTGAAGGTCCGCCTAGGAAATCTTTCAGGAACCCTAGAAACACGGATTGGGCAGGTTACCGCAGGAGGCTTAGGCAAACTCTCCCACACGCACCGGGGTGGACTCGTTGGCCACTACCGATGTGGTGGAGGAGTGGGTCGAAGTCTTCAGCTCGGCGTGTAATGCTGCGCTGGAGAGGTCTTGTCCACTGAGATCACCGAAGGGCAAAGAGAAACCTCTATGGTGGACTACGGAGCTCTCAGAGATCAGGGCGTCTTGTAGACGGCTATTCAATAAGGCCCGCAGAAGTGGGTTATCTGATGATTGGACCTTGTATAAAGTAGGACTTTCAATTTATAAGTCCGAGTTAAGAAAGGCCAAGAGGACCTCGTGGAAGTGCTTCTGTGAAAAAGTGGAAGGCTGTCACGAGTCCTCGAGATTCAGGCGTATTCTCGCAAAAACCCCAGTGTCCCTGGGGTATCTAAAGGACGCTAATGGGAAGTGGGCTCTCAGTAGTGAAGAAACACTTCAGACGCTTCTCGACGCTCACTTCCCGAGCAACATATCCTCTGTGAGGGGTCCTCTCGGGATGCCGCATGACGATTGTGCGGCCTTTGTCGGCATTTTGGATAGGCGTCACTTGACGTGGGCGATTAACTCGTTCAAACCGTTCAAGTCCCCGGGACCAGACGGCATCATACCAGCGCAGCTGCAACAGGCTGTTAAGGTGTCATGCGACTGGTTGGCACCTATCTATGCGAACTGCATCAGATTAGGTTACATTCCGGGGGCCTGGAGACGAGTCAAGGTCACGTTTATCCCGAAGGCTGGCAGGGTCTCCCATGTCACGGCCAAAGATTTCAGGCCAATTAGCCTTTCCTCCTTCTTGTTAAAGACTCTGGAGCGGCTGATGGACTGGTATATAAGGAAGAGCATTCCGAGAGACTATTTGTCAAGAGCACAACATGCTTATCGCAAAGGCAGGTCAGTGGACACTGCCTTGCACACTATCGTGTCATGGCTTGAGGAGGCCATTGAAGCCAAGGACTTCGCTGTTGGGACCTTCCTTGATATCGAGGGAGCTTTCAACAATGTCCTGCCTGAAGCAGTATTAACTGCCCTTGACGGTCTTGGAGTTGAATCGAACTTCAAGTGCCTCATTCTCAGCCTTCTATGCGACAGAGTAATCGAAACGGAATGGGGCAGCGCGCGTGCGAGGCGTAGTGTGAGTAGGGGAACACCACAAGGTGGGGTTCTCTCTCCTCTTCTATGGATCCTAGTCGTTGACGAATTGCTCAAAAAACTAGAGGATCGCGGCTGTCGGGTGATTGCCTACGCAGATGATGTAGCACTTATGGTCAAAGGAAAGTTCCTTAACACCGTGTACGAGTTGACGCAGGGATATCTCAGCGTAGTAACAAAGTGGGCGGTCGGAAGTGGACTCGCCATAAATCCAAACAAAACAGAGATGGTTTTATTCAGCCGGAAATATAAAATCCCGGTGGCACCGTTGCCGCGGATGGGAGGTATTCGCCTGCAACCGGCGGATACAGTGAAGTATTTAGGGCTCATCCTGGATAAGAAGCTTTCATGGAAGCCGAATATCGAGGAGAGAGCAAAAAAGGCATCTGTTGCCTTATACTGCTGCAAAGGAGCTATTGGCAAAAGGTGGGGTCTTTCACCAAAAGTGGTCCTCTGGCTTTATGACACCATAGTAAAGCCCATCTTATTCTATGGTGTCTT
>JBAWJQ010003216.1:0-10821 GCA_037783105.1 Bactrocera zonata | reverse complement strand
CAGTGGCAAGCAAAACTGAGTGCATGTTTGAAAATTCTATGTTTCAATATCTGTAACTTCCTCAATATTAAATCAAATTCAACCAAATTTTCAGCATTAATTATTTATTATGTACTTAAAAAAATGACATTTGTAAAAAAGTTAAACTAATACAAAAAAATTTACTTACGGTCAAAAACGTAAAATATGAGCAATGCACTCAGTTTTGCACATTATGAAATCTTCGAATAAATTGAGCATATCCACAAGAAATTTAATATTTTGTCCAAAGACCTTTGTTTTTTTCACACTTGCGATGCGTCTGGGCATACTTTCAACCAGATGTTGTATGGTTTCCCGAGGAATGTTTGTCCATTTGTCCCGAATGCGTTCCATAAGTTCTGCCATATATTTTGGGGCCCTTTCGTGTAAACCCAATAGTCTTTTTACGAAGGACCACAAATTTTCGATTGGGTTTAAATCTGGGCTTTGCGCAGGCCACATAACCTTCTGGAATTTCTGTTCGTCCAACCATTTTTTCACTATCTTGGCCGTGTGTTTCGGGTCCACATCCTGCTGAAAAACCATTTCTGCCTCTGGATATGTGCACTCGTCCAAAAAATCCGGCAAATTTGTTTGTAATATTTGAAGATAGTCTTCCTTCTTCATGATGCCTTCAATTTTTACGAGTGGTCCCATATGCCACCACGTGAAACACTCCCATATTATTAAGCTTCCACCACCATGTTTGACGGTTTGCTTGACGTGGTGTTTTTGAATGCGTTCATGTGGTCTGCGCCAATAATATTGTTTGCCGTCGGACTGAAATCTATTAATTTTACTTTCATCAGACCAGATAACCCTTTTCCAGTCATCCTCTGTCCAATCCTGATACTTTCTGCAGAATGCCAAACGCGCTTTTATATTTTTATCAGACAGTGCTGGTTTCTTTTTTTTTATTGCGGACATAAAATCAATTCTGTGTAATGCTCTCTGAGCAGTAGAGGCACTAACGTTCTTGTCCAGCATTTCAGCCGCTTTTTTGGGTGTTACCCGCTTATCTTTTTTTAAATTATGTGCCATTGCACGAGCATCCGCATCTGTAAGCAGTTTTGGGCGGCCACCGAAATTGGATTCAACAACAACTAATCTTCTTTTTTTTACAGCCATTACAGTTTATTGACTTATTTTTAAGTTTTTTGCAATAGTGCTTGAAGATAAATTGTTTTTTAGCATTACCACGACACTATCTTCAATTGATTCTGAAATTTTGCGCATTTTTAATAAACTTGTCTTCACAAATAAACAAAGCCCACTAAACTGATAAGCAGAACTGTTAAATTTACTTATAAGCACTCAATATGTCAAAAGGTAACGGTTAATTAGACTACTTATGGAGAATTATTGAGTAACGGGTGATTTTTTTGAGGTTAGGATTTTCATGCAGTAGTATTTGACAGATCACGTGGGATGTCAGACATGGTGTCAAAGAGAAAGATGCTCAGTATGCTTTGACATTTCATCATGAATAGACTTACTAACGAGCAACGCTTGCAAATCATTGAATTTTATTACCAAAATCAGTGTTCGGTTCGAAATGTGTTTCGCGTCCGTGTCCGATGAGCGATGAGGCTCATTTCTGGTTGAATGGCTACGTAAATAAGCAAAATTGCCGCATTTGGGGTGAAGAGCAACCAGAAGCCGTTCAAGAACTGCCCATGCATCCCGAAAAATGCACTGTTTGGTGTGGTTTGTACGCTGGTGGAATCATTGGACCGTATTTTTTCAAAGATGCTGTTGGACGCAACGTTACGGTGAATGGCGATCGCTATCGTTCGATGCTAACAAACTTTTTGTTGCCAAAAATGGAAGAACTGAACTTGGTTGACATGTGGTTTCAACAAGATGGCGCTACATGCCACACAGCTCGCGATTCTATGGCCATTTTGAGGGAAAACTTCGGACAACAATTCATCTCAAGAAATGGACCCGTAAGTTGGCCACCAAGATCATGCGATTTAACGCCTTTAGACTATTTTTTGTGGGGCTACGTCAAGTCTAAAGTCTACAGAAATAAGCCAGCAACTATTCCAGCTTTGGAAGACAACATTTCCGAAGAAATTCGGGCTATTCCGGCCGAAATGCTCGAAAAAGTTGCCCAAAATTGGACTTTCCGAATGGACCACCTAAGACGCAGCCGCGGTCAACATTTAAATGAAATTATCTTCAAAAAGTAAATGTCATGAACCAATCTAACGTTTCAAATAAAGAACCGATGAGATTTTGCAAATTTTATGCGTTTTTTTTTAAAAAAGTTATCAAGCTCTTAAAAATCACCCTTTATATGCTCAATTTATTCAAAGGTTTCATATTGTGCAAAACTGAGTGCATTGCTCATATTTTACGTTTTTGACCGTAAGTAAATTTTTTGTTTTAGTTTAACTTTTTGCAAATGTCATTTTTAAGTACATAATAAATAATTAATGCTGAAAATTTGGTGAATTTGATTTAATATTGAGGAAGTTACAGATATTGAAACATAGAATTTTCAAACATGCACTCAGTTTTGCTTGCCACTGTATGTAAATATACATACGTACACTTTATATGGCTCGCCACCCAAGATATTGCTACGACAACGAAAATCAGTGTGTCAAAAAAAAAGTGTCTCAAAGTGAAATGGTGAAGTGTCTTAGTGAAAAATTAAATAAACTTAAATTTCCAAAAAAACAGAAATTTTGTGAAAAATTTGAGAAAAAAAAGTCAGTGCCGTAAGTGATTTGTTGTAAACTCAAAATCGAACTAGAAGTTGCACTATTGTAATTAAGTGCTGTGTAAAAAACTTTAATTTAATATCACCGAAAAAAAGTTAAGAGAAAAAAAATATATGAAAATGTGTTACCGCTAAGAAGTCGTGGCAGTAAATATGTTCCGTCGTACACTGTTACGTTTACCGGATTTTGTGCACTTACGAATTGTTTTTTTGTTTTGTAATATTTTCACTAAAACACTTTTATCCACTTTGTTTCTTTTTTTATATATGAAGGTTTATACCGCGTGTAACAAATATTGAAATGTGCTATTAAAAAATAACCACGTACCTTTGATTTGAATGTTGAAATTTATGTGTTGAAAATAAAGGATCCGGTGTTCGGTGTTTGCTTATTAATTGGTGTGCAGTGCCAAAAATTTATGTGTTGAAAATAAAGGATCCGGTGTGCGGTGTTTGCTTGTTAATTGGTGTGCAGTGCCAAAAATTTATGTGTTGAAAATAAATGATCCGGTGTGCGTTGTTTGCTTGTTAATTGGTGAGCAGTGCCAAAAATTTATGTGTTGAAAATAAAGATTCCGGTGTGCGGTGTTTGCTGGGAAATTGGTGTGCAGCGCCAAAAATTTATGTGAAAAAATTATGAAAAATATCCGGCTCGAAGGACCAATGTTTATTCTCGAGCTCTCGACGAGTCACTCAAGGAGGACGATGCGTCGATTGTTAAGGATAGGAAAAAAAAAGAAAAAAATATATACATTTAATATAAAGAAAAACACCAAGTTTTGTGTTTAATACAAAAACGTTTGATTCTTTATTATGACTAATAAATGGTTATATATTACCTTGTTATAATAATGGTGATGGTGGACGTGTTGATTATTTCCCTTCTTCTTTAAAAGTGAAAAAAGTGACTAGCAGAATCGCTAAACACTGTAATTTCCGTATTGCATCTCGAACAATAAAAGAAAACATGTAAAAGGTTTCATTGCTGTTACCAAAGTAATAAGATGTCTATCTGTCGTCATGACTATACTTGTAAAGATACTCACTAAAGCAGACATGTCCTGTCAGGCATTGCGTCATATAGAAATCCATGTTTTCATGCTTTCTCTCCACCCAGGTTTTAACATTTTTAATAAGGCGGCTCGTCCTAGTTATTCGTTTAGATTTTTTTTGCCTTTTTTCATTACGTTCTTTATTCTTTAGTGTTGTGCTGAGTGTTTTACTAAAATCATACATTCTGTACGGAAGTCACAGGCTATTCTAATGGCGCTTTGTAGGAACATTGAATCTACCATTTTTACATACTACTGTGCCCAAAAAGGTGACAGTTGACAAAGGTGACAGCTGCGCGCGTTGAAGTATTTAGAGCATTATTTTTTTTTTTTTAGGTTGGTAGTACTGTCAGTCACATTTTTGTCAAATTTCATGTCAAAATATTCATTAGTGTTTGAGATACGTGTCGTTTTGTGAGCTGCTAAAAGTGAGTTTTTCGTGTTTTGCGATGTCGAAATTTGTTGAGCAAAGAATTTGCATTTTGTTTACGAAATCAATTTTCTGCTGCGGATACGTTGAGGATGGTGCAGAAAGCCTTTGGTGATGAGGCTATGTCTAAAAAAAATGTTTACAAGTAGTATAGTGAGTTCCAAGCCGGCCGTGAATGTGTCGAAGACGAAGAGCGTCCATTGCGACCATCAACCGCAACCGACGAAGCTCACGTTCAACAAATCAAAGATTTCGTATTCAAAAACCGTCGATTAACAATTAGAGACCTTGCTGATGAAGTTGGCATATCTAAAGGCTCAGCCAATACCATTTTGAAGGATATTTTAGGCCTCAAGCACGTCAAATCTCGACTGGTACCGAATACATTGAATTTTTGGGAAAAAAGGCGTCGCGTTTAAGTGACGATGCTTTCCGACTACCAGGGTGTCATGAAATGCATTATAACTGGCGATGTGACTTAGATCTATGCTTATGACCCCGAAACAACCAATCAATCGAGCGAATATCGTGCCAAAAGAGAGCCGAGATCAAAAAAATCGCGTCAAAGTCGCTCAAAAATCAAGGTCATGTTGACTGTTTTCTTCGATTATCGTGGAGTTGTGCATTATGAATTCCTTCCAACCGGTGAAACAGTCAACAAGGAACATTATTTGTACGTTATGCGTTGTTTGCGTAACGCTAGCCGCCTAAAAGGCCGGAATTGTGGAAAGACAATTGGTTTTTACATCACGATAATGCACCATCCCATACTGCCCTCGTACCCATATCGTTCCGCAACCACCGTATTCAACTGATCTGGCGCCGTGCGACTTCTGGCTGTTCACCAAGTTCAAAAGATCGCTCCGAGGACACCAGTTTTATACGATAGAGGATATTCAAGCGCAGCGAAGACGGAACTGAAGGCCCGGAAAGTGACTACAACCAGTGTTTCGAAGATTGGCAAATCCGTTGGCATAAGTGCATTGCATCGGGAGGGGATTACTTTGAAGGGGATGAAATTGATTTGGAAGAATAAATAAAAAATTTTCAAATTATTATTTGGGCACATTAGTATATGGTACTTTATGCGTTAATTATAATTCCCGTTACGAACCTCAGCCTCGCATCTATTATCACACTAAAGTACTAGTACTTGTGTGATGTCTGTATCGAGTGATAACTCCTTAATCTCCGTAGTAACTCTGCCGTAGTTTCAGGTTTCTCTAAAGCCTGTATTATGCGGGGTGGTAGTGCCCAATATCCATTAATTAATAGTCGACGCCTTTTTGCAAATGATTATTTCCTAATAATAAATGGCCACACAAACTTAAGCTACTGAATTCCATAATTTTTAAATATGTTAATAAAAATGGTTAAAATTCAAATTTATTTAGAAAATTTTTCTTTAATGATTTAATGTTAATGTTTTTAAATAAATTTTTTATTACTTTCGGGAAAACTTACACTTTCGATGCATCGATGTTTTTATTGATGTATCGCATAACGCTGATCGCTGAGTTGATTGCGTTTTTCACATCAAAAGTGATGATTGTGCAATATTTTTTAGAGCCAAAAATATTTATAATTTCACTCTGCTTTTTTATTGTGTCAATTGGTGAGTGCTTCCCACAAAACCCATATTGGTTGATATATAAACCTTTTTCTACTTTGTCTAAATACAATCGAAGACGTTGACAGATCAGCTTTTTAGCTTATTTATTTATTTTTTAATTATTGAAATGGCCGTGGTTTCAATAAAAAGTATCGACTTTGGCCCTTTCTTCGACAGTTTTTCGGAGATAAAAGTAGGAAAATTAAAAAAAAGCTTTCGATTGAGAATGACGTTAGAAATGTTCTCCCCAAATTGGAACTAGATATCTTCAAAATTCTTCCTTTGAGAGTGGATACCGTTTTGAAAAAGACCATTCTGAGAAAAACAGGTTTAAAGTCCCTATGTTTATCACTCAGTTGCCCTTCTACATGAAACGCTGTAGCGACCATAATAATTCGAATTTCGATTCCAAAATTTGAGAGAACGTTTGTTACAGTGTATACTATCCGTTATAATACAACAAAAAAAAGGTTTTTCGAAAATTTTACCCTGAGAGGACCCCTTAACCTGTATACATATAGTCCACAAAACGTCACTGGGTAATATCTCTTTTTTTGGCATTTATTGACAAAAAAAGTGTTTCAACTGTACCTTTAAGGAGAGTTGGTCCGGTCCGCGATTGTCCTTTAGGACCTTGAACTTTAGCCATGGTCAGCTTATATGCACCACTTCTACATATGACTTCATCCTCCCTTGCACTCGAACACTATCTTTACATATAATTGAATCACGATTTGTTAGTATTGTATTACCTCTATCTTCTTTTACTATATGTTTGTTGCAGGTTTTTATTACGACGGTGTGTTTGGAATATATAATGTCTCCGTTTTGTATGTGATGCTTTTTCGGTTTTTGTTGTGATAAAAGAGCACTCTATTTTGGTTCACTCTGATTTTTTGTTTAATTTTGTTTTAATTTTTCGATTTGGGAGCTTTGATCTGAGTGTTGTGAGTCACTTGAAGTCTTATTAATCATTTGACGGGACGGTGCATCAGTGACAACATTTTGATGTCCTTGTTTATATACCAACTCAGCTTTATAATCCTCAATAAAATTTTTCTATCGTTTTATCTCTATATTCGGATTTTTATGCAAAATCGAAAAAATTAGGGATTGATGATCTGTGTATGTTGGAAGATCTGCCATACCATATAAGTAACTTCTCAGTTTTTGAATAGATAAGACGATCGCGAGAAATTCCCTTTCTTTCGTGCTGTAATTCTGTTCAGATTGACTAAGAGTTCCAGATATAAATGAAATAGGTTTCCTATTCTGAGAGAGTACAGCACCTATTGCAAAGTTATTTTCATTTGTCATTAATTCAAAGGGTTTGTTGAAATCTGGTTGGAATAATTAGACTTGTGCTTGTAAAAAAGTTGTAAGAGGTTTTACCATTGCAACGAAATTTTATATAAATTACCTGTAGTAGCTTGCTTAATCTAGAAATGATCGTAACTATTTTACATTTTTTGGAGTTGGGGAATCCTTTATCGTTTGGATTTTATTAGGATCTATCGTTATTTTATTATATGTCCAAGGTATTCTACTGAGTCCTCGCTGCAGTCAATTTTCATATTGACATCGTGAAGTGCATTTATGATTGGGCGAATGTGCTCTCTATGTTCTTCATGTGAGAAAGAATATAGTACAACGTTAATGTAAATATATACGAATTTGACACTGTATGGACGTACAGGGTTTGTCCGGAAAGTAACAGGGCTGAGTCGATTTAAAAAAAATTATTGAACCAATTTGTTACAATTCTTTACATACTTTCAAAATAGGCTCCTTCTGCGTCGATGCAGCGCTGCCATCGCGATTTCCATGCATTGAAGACGTCACGGTAGGCATTCTCCAGAATAGCCTTGAGAGCCAAGGTGTATGCAGCTGGGATCCTCTCTGTCGTCTCAAAAAATGCTTTCCCTTCATCGGCCTGTCACCTGTGCTTACGTTATTCAAAAATTGAGGTTCACTTTCACGCATGTTCAGAATTTAATTGCTCATAGAAACACGTCGCGTGAAAATATATGTCCTGACTCAACCGCTCGTTCGTTAGCTAGGAACGCCCTTTATCGAATCCAGTTGGTGCGCGCACACTCTGAAGTACAGTCGCGACGGAAGAAAATCAGTCCTCTTGCTTTCTGGACAAACTGTGTAGGATGTCGTATATGCATCGTTAGAATATCGAAGATGCGTTCTTTAACCCAAACGACATTTTAAGGAATTCATACTTTGTGCCATTCACGCTTAATGCGGTTTTTCCCTATCTAATTCTTTGATCAAAATTTGTGGAAACCTGACTTAAATCTAACGTTGTATAAACTTTTGTTTGCATAGATTTTGAATAGTCATTGCCACATTTGGGATAGGATATCTATAAGCGTCAGTTTGAGCATTAAGCTTCTGAAAATTGTATATCGGTGCCTTGTTTTGCAAGGGCCGAAATTGGATAGTTGTATGGACATTTATAAAATTTATTAATGCGGTTATTTAATAATTTGTTTATTTCACTATTTAGAAATTTGATGTTTGCTATAGGATACGGATATTGTTTCCCCCAAATAGGATCTTCAGATTTTGACCCAATTGTAGCTTCTATCATAGCTTTAAACGGTAGAATTTAACATGTTTCTTCGTTTTTTCTTGTAATATTTTCAATTTTAATTTTATATTTTTCGTTTTTGATTGTATATTTCACTTTTTGCCCGTTGTTTCTTTGTTTATATTTCTGTGTTATTTTATATTCCAAAGGATTGATTTCAGCTTTCATTGCTTTAACGCACTGTTCACTAGAAGCATATCAAATTCTCTAAAGCCTCGATTTCAAGAAACACTTAAATTGCTGGTTTAATAATGTTATAATATTTTTAGATTTCGTTAAAGAATATCCATGAAGTGTATTAATTTTAACATTTAATTTTTTAATTGATATAAACTTTCCTATTCTACATTTAATACTTACGTTACTATTTACGCGACTGTATCTATTAAAATATTAGCGAACCTACTTGTCGCTTGGCAGGGTCTTTGCAAACACGTTAATTCTCTGATTCTCCTAAAACCGTCTCCTTTTTCATAAGTGTTGTCAGTTTGTGGGATAGTTGATTGCGATTCTTTCTGTTTGGCTTGGTTTATTGTTATACTTTGTGTTCGCTTTTTCCGGAATGGGTTATGGTGTTGTTGACACAATTGAGAGTTGCTTCTTTGATTTTCAATTGATTATTGCTAAGAGTCTGTGTTAGGATCTTAAGATGTTCTCTTAGAGTAACAATTTCTTGTGCCATTTTGTCGTCTTCTTCTATTCGCCTCGTTGAATTAATTAATTCACGACGCTTACAGCGTTTTTTGTTTGACTCCAGTGTGATTGAGTTCTTATTTTGTCCCGGTTTTCGGACTATATATTATGTCTCACTCCTTGCAGAGACTCTGTTTTTGCTTTTCTTCAAAATCTTGAATTTTATTATTTACTCTATATTTCAAGGATGTACAGCTGCAGTCAGGATTAAGCCAGGTGTGAGCCCCAGTTAAACGCATGGTTTCGTGTTGAGTTAAGAAAAAACAATTTCGCTTTAGAGTAGTTTCGAATCTGCTTTATTCATTTTTAATTCTTTACTGAATACATTTCATATCCTTACTGCTATTTAAAATAATTGCTAAGAAGATACTTTTCGGCACATTGATTTGCTTATTGCATTTTATGTGATGAATATTTACATATTTGAGAATGCCATTAACTCGCGTCAGGATTCATCCGAAGTAAGTAAGCGAGAGTGATATTGAGTTCCTGGTGTCCACGTATGTGTCGTCGTTTTCGTACATGTTATGCCCGAGATGTTGAGTATGGTGTTATTTTTTCTAGGTTTTCTAGTATTACACGAGTATATGCGAGTCTAGGGGCGTCACTGTTTCGCACGGGGAGTATGAGAGATCCCTTAACTTTATTTTGTTATCCGAATAAGTTTTAAAATTCAAGGAATTATTATTAGGCAATATTGAATGAAGGGTGCCAATGATGTTTTTTGCAATTATTTGGTCAGTATTTGTGGCTTTAGAAAAGGCTTCACAGTACTCATCTTTTATTATGGTTTTATTAGATATGTGAGGCAGTTTTCCTAACTCTCTCAGAAATTTCTCATTTGAGGCATTGGTTTTCCTTAACTTGAGTTGTCATGGTGGTAATTGGTTCTGTAACTAGTTTAGTTTGAGTTTCACTGTACAGCATTTAATTTTTTTTACTTTTGATTTAATTTACTTAATTTAGTCTCGTGGCAATTTTCGGTGTTTTGGTCGGGATTTGCTTCTGCGGAGTTAAACCCGTGGTTCTTTTTGTACACGCGCTTATTTGGGGTGAGATTGGATATGTGCAGTAATGAAATATTGAAGGGTGTCTTTTGTGACAATATGCGCAATTAAATTTGCTTTTGAAATTTTTATGTGAGAGCGAGTGACAAGTTATTTTGCAAAGTCCTTTGATCTGACAAAATTATTTTGCTCGTTAACTTTAAGTTTTAAGAAATCTCTCTTTTACATAGTTCATATGACGTTTGATTTTTCTGTTTGGATGTGAGCGCCTCTACCCTTTCAGCTGTTCCGTGCTTTGTAGTTGGAAAATCATTCATTTTTTGCCACATAGGCCTTTTTCTAGGTGATGAGAGTGATTGCACCTATAACAATGACAGCTTTTTTTGTAATGCTGCTGTGCGTATGTACCAGTATAGAGTCCCAAATATCTGTAGGAATGTCTTGTGTCGATAAGCCGACAAAAATTGGAAACAGTGGATTTAAGCCTAAAGGTCAAACTGCAAGTATAATATACATATGCTACCGTATATTACTGTCACAAAGATTAACGAAAAGTCTGTCAAATGCATAAGGAATGAAGAGTAGACTTGTGAGTGACTATAATGTACGTACATGCAGAAGAGAAAATGGTCAATAACACACTTTGTGTTTTGATTTATATTTCGTTTGGATT
>JBAWJQ010003215.1:0-10924 GCA_037783105.1 Bactrocera zonata | reverse complement strand
CAAGTAAGGAAGGGCTAAGTTCGGGTGTCACCGAACATTTTATACTCTCGCATGATATAGAGATTTCATTATCCGTCAATTACATATTTTTTTATTTTGCTATAAAATTAATACGATTAGATCAATTTGTGTACTTTGAGTATTGAATTGTATTTTCATTTATAAGTATGTATGTATGTATTATACAGAGAAGGCATCAGATGGAATTTAAAATAGCGTTATATTGGAAGAAGGCGTGGTTGTGAACCGATTTCACCCATATTTCGTACATGTCATCAGGGTGTTAAGAAAATATTATATACCGAATTTCATTGAAATCGGTCCACTAGTTCCTAAGATATGGTTTTTGGTCCATAAGTGGGCGACGCCACGCCCATTTTAAATTAAAAAAAATGCTTGGATGCAGCTTCCTTCTGCCATTTCTTTCGTAAAATTTAGTGTTTCTGACGTTTTTTGTTAGTCGATTAACCCACTTTTAGTGATTTTCAACATAACCTTTGCATGGGAGGTGGGCGTGGTTATTATCCGATTTCTTGCATTTTTGAACTGTATATGGAAATGCTTGAAGGAAACGACTCTATAAAGTTTGGTTAACATAGCTATAGTAATTTCCGAGATATGTACAAAAAACTTATTAGGGGGCGGGGCCACGCCCACTTTTCCAACAAAATTACGTCCAAATATGCCCCTCCCTAATGCAATCCTTTGTGCCAAATTTCACTTTAGTATCTTTATTTATGGCTTAGTTATGACACTTTATAGGTTTTCGGTTTCCGCCATTTTGCGGGCGTGGTAGTGGGCCGATTTTTCCCATCTTCGAACTTAACCTTTTTATGGAGCCAAGAAATACGTGTTCCAAGTTTCATCATGATATCTCAATTCTTACTCAAGTTACAGCTGCACGGACGGACGGACAGACGGACGGACGGACGGACAGACAGACATCCGGATTTCAACTATACTCGTCACCCTGATCACTTTGGTATATATAACCCTATATCTGACTCATTTAGTTTTAGGACATACAAACAACCGTTATGTGAACAAAACTATAATACTCTCTTTAGCAACTTTGTTGCGAGAGTATAAAAAGAAATCGTATCACTCTTACTGGATAACCTTGCATTTTATTATAATTTTTAGTCCTTAAAAACTAAATCACTAAAAAATAATTTACCATCATTACTTGAAAACTGTCGTGTCATTAGGAGTTTACATACCGTTACGCATAGCCAGAATGCCGCTGTGCATTAGTCACGTACAATTAAGCGATTACAGGTATTCGAATTTGCAACAAATATTGTAAAAATTGTAGGCAAATCAGTGAATTGCAACAATATCAGAGCTGCAACGTGTTTCATGACGTTGCATAAATATGAAATATTATACATGTGTAATTCCGTTAACATTTCATCGATGTTTTGGGAGAAAGGTGCATTTCACTAAAATAACATGTGTACAATTATACTATATACGAATTTTATGGGAAAACCTTATAGAGTTGGAAGTCGAATGTTGTAATATTTTCTAAATAGTTCTGTTATAATTGTATTATGTAAAACGAATTTTATGCACTTTATGTAAATATGTGTGTCATGGTCAGTTCTAGTCCACAAAGGTATTTAAAGGTAAGCATATTTAGATATATGCAGATATGTAACGTAGTTGTATACGCTCTGGAATTGACAGTCCTTTGGAGGGAACATAACACAGGTATATGTGTTTGTAATCCAAACGAAATTGTAAAATTTTTAAATTCGAATTTTCACTTCAAATATCGCTTGCTACAATCGGTAGCTAGTGGAGTATAGCAGCTCACCACACACAGTCGTGCTTTAGTGCCTGGAACATGCAAATATAGTAAAACCATGTTTCTTCAATCAGCTCCATAGAAACGCTGCAACGTTGATAATTTCTTTTAGAATTTTGTAAATTTTCATTAACAAAGAGAAGCCAAATATGATAAACTTTACTTTTCAACAAAGTTTTTTTGGAAGTCTTTTTCAACAACTTTACTCAAAAGACTTCATAAAGATGCAGCGGTTCGCGCTTTATAACTGCTTTTATATTCACAGAAAAGTTGATGGATTTGATAGTCTAATTAATACCTTCTGTTTTCCCGCAACATCGGTCTAAAATACGGAGTAGCTGTAAAAGAACTCTGAATTTGTATCCGCTTTTTAGCACATCACTTAGAATGTAGAGTAGGACATCGTTAGTATAGATGGCTCGTAAATGTATGCTAGGGAAGGAATAGGTTTTCTTTAACTCCTCAATATTCTTTCTTCACGGACATATTACCAATCTAGCCAGAGTTCAGTGACAATCTTCTGTATAATGGTGTCTGTTACGGCGCTAAAGCTTTTGAGAAGATAAGCGTTAGCCTTGAAGGGTGATTTTAAAATGAGATCCTAACCACTAAATGAACATATTGAACCATATCCATATGGGTTTAAGCAAGCCAAATCTACCACTATACGGATATTCATCATGCGATAATTCCTTTCAATAAGAGGCCTAAAGTCGCTTTCTCCGTTTCCCAAAGCTTTTAAGATTTAATAACTACTAGTTTTATTCTTGGAACATGTTGCTACAGAGTGTAACAGTTATGTCCATGTAACAATTGTTTGTATCACTTAAAACTAATCGAGATAAATACAGGATTATATTATATATATAAATGACCAGGATGATGGCAAAACGAGTTAAAATCCGGATGTCTGTCTGACCATCCGTCCGTCCGTCTGCTGTAACTTAAGTAAAAATTAAGATCTCGTAATGAAACTAAGTACATGTGTTCCCTGGCAAAAAAAAAACGTAGGACGAGCTTTGTAGATGGGCATTATCGGACCACAACCACCACCACAAAATGCCATTAAGCGAAAGCATATAAAGAGGCATAACTAAGCACCCAGGACTCCAATTTAGCGCAGGGGATGGTAGTATTAGTAAGAAGCACTTTTGGACTTTAGAAAAAATTTAAATGGTACCTTCTTTAATTGGTTTAATATATACATATATCTATTAAACCACATAAACTACAAAAATAGCATTCGTTCACGACATATTTCATGTACGGACATTATAAAAAACTGATGAAATCGGAAAATAACCTCGCCCACTCCCCATATAAAGATGCCGTTAGAAACTACTAAAAGCACGATAAATCAATAACTAATTACGCCAGAAACATAAAATTTTACACCCGACATGGTATAGGCTTTATAGATCCAGGGTAAAATTGACATGGCATCGCCCACTCTTAAGCGAAATCACATATGTATATTGGATTACAACCACGCCTACTTCCCATTTATTACAATTTTAAATTGCATTTGATTCTTTCACTTTCTGGTATACAAATCAAGAAGCAATTAATACAACAAGAAAAACTTTCCTCGAGTAGTGCCACGCTCAAGCGTTTCAGCAAGTTTAACCTTTTGGAGCGACCTCCACCAGACGAATACACCATACAATATAATTGGCTGGACTACGGTTTCGAAAACCTACCTTGGGTAAGAGTCCCACATTTTCTCTATAGTTCCTCTTTATCAGTATAAGGCAACCGTTGCCTTCCTTATTCTCTCCTCAAAATGTGACATTCATGAAAGCTTTCTAACGAGGATAAGCAGGTTGAAGACGTCAACGCCTGAAAGTGTGGAGAGCAATGATAGAGATCTTATACCTCCTTAATTAAACCATTTGGATACCAGTTGGATACTAAGTTGACCTCAACCCTTCCCCTTCGATTAGTACGTAGACGGTTTTTAGGAAATTTCCTTTAATCTCGTTCTTCGTGTTCTTTAAGTAGGTCATTAATTATCAAGATTCGAAGCCAGAAAAAAACCCACTCTGCGGGTAGCCTTTCCGAATGCTTTAGCAATACCCCACTCCGCTACGACCTTCTATCGCGGAGAATACTATATACAGTGTGCGACAAAACTAAAGCACGGAATCTAAAGGGTGATTTTTTAAGAGCTTGATAACTTTTTAAAAAAAAAAAACGCATAAAATTTGCAAAATCTCATCGGTTCTTTATTTGAAACGTTAGATTGGTTCATGACATTTACTTTTTGAAGATAATTTCATTTAAATGTTGACCGCGGCTGCGTCTTAGGTGGTCCATTCGGAAAGTCCAATTTTGGGCAACTTTTTCGAGCATTTCGGCCGGAATAGCCCGAATTTCTTCGGAAATGTTGTCTTCCAAAGCTGGAATAGTTGCTGGCTTATTTCTGTAGACTTTAGACTTGACGTAGCCCCACAAAAAATAGTCTAAAGGCGTTAAATCGCATGATCTTGGTGGCCAACTTACGGGTCCATTTCTTGAGATGAATTGTTGTCCGAAGTTTTCCCTCAAAATGGCCATAGAATCGCGAGCTGTGTGGCATGTAGCGCCATCTTGTTGAAACCACATGTCAACCAAGTTCAGTTCTTCCATTTTTGGCAACAAAAAGTTTGTTAGCATCGAACGATAGCGATCGCCATTCACCGTAACGTTGCGTCCAACAGCATCTTTGAAAAAATACGGTCCAATGATTCCACCAGCGTACAAACCACACCAAACAGTGCATTTTTCGGGATGCATGGGCAGTTCTTGAACGGCTTCTGGTTGCTCTTCACCCCAAATGCGGCAATTTTGCTTATTTACGTAGCCATTCAACCAGAAATGAGCCTCATCGCTCATCGGACACGGACGCGAAACACATTTCGAACCGAACACTGATTTTGGTAATAAAATTCAATGATTTGCAAGCGTTGCTCGTTAGTAAGTCTATTCATGATGAAATGTCAAAGCATACTGAGCATCTTTCTCTTTGACACCATGTCTGACATCCCACGTGATCTGTCAAATACTACTGCATGAAAATCCTAACCTCAAAAAAATCACCCGTTACCTTGTCGGTATTTAACTGAATAAATTCATAAAGTAGGCATTAAATGATGTTTAATTGAGTTGTATTATTAGTTCATATCTTCTTCTTTTAAAATTAGTTAACATTAAACAAATCAACTTAGTAAGAGAAAATATAAAATTCCATATATGAAAATCTCCAAAAATCTGGTGCGACAAAACTAAAGCACATAACTGAGAATTCGCACTAATTGCACATTAATTGTTTGTCTAACGATTTTTAATGATCAGAAAATGTTGGATAAGTGTAGTTAATAGCTAAATAGAAAAATATTAGTGCAAATTCAGTTGCAGTTCGTTATTCAATACGGTTTATTGTATGTTAAAGTGAATTATATATCAATGGCTCGAAATAACTATTCTGTTCATTTTAAAGAAAAAATTTTTGAGGATTTTAACAAAAGAGAATCGGTTATGACTATAGCAAAAAAGTTTGAAAGAAATCACCCTATTGTTTCCCGAACATTAAGCCGGTTTCGCAAATCAGGCTCTTCGGTTACAGTGCATAGTGGTAGAAGGCCGCGGAGAACAACCGAACAAGAGGATAAGGCAGCCATTCGGGCAATAAAAAATTACCCTTTTATATCGGCAACATCTATTGTAAGACAATTACGGTTAAACATATTACACAGATCCATACAACGTCGAGCTGTCCATGGGGGATTTTCATGCTACCTGTAGCAAGTTAGTGCAAAAAAAGCCGTATATTTCTTTAAAGAACAGACTGGCACGATTGGAATTTGTGAGGATGCACCTAAATTGGATGATTACCAAATGGCAAACTGTACTTTTTTCTGGCGAATCGAAGTTTAATATCAAAGATTCAGATGGGCTGAAGCTGGTAGGCAGACCGAAGGAACAACGCCTAAATCAACGTTATACAACAGGCTCAGTAAAACATTGTGGAGACAATATACTAGTGTGGGTTTTTTTTTTCAGGGAACAGAATAGATCCAATTCATCATATAAATGGTGTAATGGACAAATTCAAGCATAAGAACATTTTTAATAATATTATGCTGCCGCATGTTGCAAAAGAAATGCCTTTAAAATGGGGAGATAAACATGACAACGACCAGAAACACACTGCTATTTGTGTAAAACAGTGGTTTATTGATAAAAAGATTGAGGTTTTGAAGTGAGCCGCACTATCACCAGATCTCAATCCCATAGAGAACTAATGGAAAATTGTAGGTCGAAAAATTAGAGGTGAGAATTGTAAAAATAAGAACGCTTTATTCATACAAGTAAAGGAAACATGGAAAAGCATTTCATGCATCACATCAAATGAATTAATTGAGTCCATACCTCACCGACGTGCAGCTGTATAGAAAAATAAGGGATGCACAACGAAATATGGAAAGACATAAATTTTTCAATCATGAAATCATTTCGTGCTTTAGTTTTGTCGCACCAGATTTTTGGATTTTTTCATATATTTATTTTTATTTATTTTTTTAATAAGTCAATTTGTTTGATTTTTACTAATTCAAAAAGAAGACTGAATGTACTAGTTATAAAAATAAAAATTAAATCATTTATAACATACTTTATGATTTTATTACATTAAGTACCGACAAGGTAGATTCCGTGCTTTAGTTTTGTCGCACACTGTATGTATATATATATGAGGGTAAACATGAGGGAAAAATTGTTTTGGCGATGAACACGGTGACATACGAGCATGGATAACTTGATTAGAATCTCTTTTCTTGCTCTCTCGCTTGTCAGCTGGCAGCGCACCCTGATCTGTTTTCTGAGCTGGCAATAAAACACAATCAGGGTGCCGTCAATCAGCAGATTGTCAAAAAAGGCGGGATGCCAGAATAATAGCGGTAAAATGAACTGCCAAAATCAGTTCGTTGTTATAATTCGTTGAAAGTCGGGTGTGTTTATTTTCTATTTCTATAATAATATTAAAATTATTAATTTAGTGAAGTTTTACGATAAAAAAAAAGTGCGTAAGTTCATTAAGAAGTTAAGAAGAAGTGATGTGAATGTTTTTTAAAATTAATTATTGTGTTATATAGGAAATATGCCGAGTTCAAAAAAATGTGTAATGGGCTGCAGAGGACAGCAACGTTTTTTCAACTTCCCAAATCAGGAAAAGGATGAAGCCAGGTAAGAAATTGAATACTTATTTGAAATAGTGATTAATATTTATTTGTTAATAAGTGGTTAAATAGTTGTATAAATAAATAATAGTAGGCATGATGTAATTAGTATAGTAATTTCTTTCTTTTAGGTTTTAAGCTAATTTCACTTAATTCTTATTAGTTTTACTATATATTATAAAATATTATTAGATAGAAGGCATGAATTAGATACTAGTCATCTTTTCGTTTTAGTCTTTAATTCTTAATTTCTATTAGTTTTAATATAAGTTGTTATTGTTATATATTATGAAATAATATTAGACAGAAGGCATGAATTAGATACTAGTCATCTTTTTGTTTTAGTCTTTAATTCTTAATTTCCATTAGTTTTAATATAAGTTGTTTTAACTGTGTTTTTAAATGTTGGTTGTTGTAAATTGCTTTTGTTGGTTGAAAAATGTAGCAATAAATTATCAAATATTTTATTTATGGCTTTAAGGTTATGGGTTATTTATTTTGTTTGATAGATTTAAAATTTGGCTCAATCTTTTTGGTGTGGGGCAAAACAGGCCTAAATTTTTGTACGCCTGTGAGCGCCATTTCTCCAAAGAAATGAAGATGGAAAAGAAATTGATGACCTTTGCAGTACCTAATATTAATTTACAATGTGTACCTGCACCCAGTCTTCAAGCTAATCAAATTTTGGCTCCCAATTCTCCGATAGAAATGGGGGCAGACGATTTTTACCCACAATTGGTGGAAGAAAACGAGCTTCAGTGTCACGATACGAGCGGTCTAAATTTGCTCGCATCTGTGGCAGAAGAGGCTCAAATAGAAATGAGGGATAGTGTCGTTGATCATACGGATCAAGACATTAGTTTTATAACATCATTTGAAGATGAAAGCTTTGTAGACAGGGGAGTCAAACTAATTTGAGTCTGACAGCTGTAACTAGTAAAGAGCACAAACTGGTTGAGGAGAATAGGAAGTTGAAGGCTAGATTAGAAGAAAAAGATAGGAAGATTAGTTATTTGCAGTACCAGTTGTCAGACCTTTCGCTGAAATATGCAAATTTGAAAAAACAACTAAAAGACGCCGAAGAGGGGTTCAATTCTACTATGCATTTGTGTAGCCAGCTTCCCCCACAGATTAAAGCCATAGTAGAAAATAGTTTAAAAAATAATAATAGGCACCCTAAAGGTCGTAGATACGACCGCTATTTCAAAACCTTAGCTTTAGGTGTATACTTTCTGTCTCCCTTAGCTTATAGACACCTAAAGTCTCTCCTTAGATTTCCCGAAGAGAGAACACTTGATGAGTTCGTTTCAGAATGGCCCCGTGACCCAGGATGTAATAACAGTACTCTCAAGTGTTTAGAGTTGAGAAGCCGGGGCTTTACAACTCAACAAAAATATGTGTCCATTTTATGTGATGAAATGGCTCTGAAGAGTCATATGCAATACTTGCCAAAGTATGACAAAATTGTAGGATTAGAAGATTATGGCGATGAAAATCGAACTTGTAGAATAGGTACCAGTGCAATGACTCTTTTGGTCCAAGGTATCGGTGGCGACCCTTGGACCCATCCTCTAGCTTATTTCATTGTCCATGGTTCCTGTAAAGGTGATGTTGCCAAAAAATATATTTTTCAGGCCATTACCCAATTGCAGAATATAGGTCTCATACCTTGCCATTTTGTTTGTGATCAGGGGTCGAATTTTCTCAATTTAGCTCGAGTGTTAGGAGTTTCTGAAGCGCGTCCCTATTTTCAGGTTAATGGCAAGGAAATATACTTTTTCAGTGATTGTCCCCATCTTGTAAAGAGTGTTAGGAATTGTTTAGAAAACTTTAAAAATAGAGTTAGTTTTAAATCGCGCTTAGTTAGCTGGTCCGATATTGTACATTTCTACAATAAAGATTCTCAAAATCCAGTCCGCTGTGCACCCAAACTTACCGATGCGCACCTTTATCCCAACAATTTTCAGAAAATGAGTGTTAAACTAGCTACCCAAGTTTTCAGCGACACTGTCGCTTCCGGTATGCTCGCAGTTTACAGTGCAGGGCGTTTGACTTCCCCTTCTCCTACTTTTTGTAATACCGCGGAATATATTTTATTTATAAATAAGTTATTTGACCTGTTTAACAGTCGGAAACTTGATGCAATTTTACCGTGTAAGCAAGTTTTTTCGGGCACCCCAGAGCAAACACAATTTCTTCGTGAGGCTGCCGACCTATTGAAGACAATTAGGGTAAAAGATGAAGCAGGGTCTGACATAACTAATAATTTTAATTATATTAATGGTTGGAAAACAAACATTTCTAGTTTGGAACGTTTGTGGCGCTTTTTGTCACACGCAGGCTTCACTTACCTACAAACGAGACGGCTTTGTCAGGATAATTTAGAGCATTATTTTGGACAGATTAGGAGAGGGGTGGCAGAAGTGTAAGAATAACACCTTACATGTTCTGTAATTTGTTTAGGAAGTCATGGGGATTACGATACGCAAACGTAGTTATAAATGGAAACTGCGAACCAGTAGCTCAGAACGAACATTTTTCTCCAGACTTATCAAGCCAAATTCTCCAAAGTGTGTGCAATGATAATTTAGTCCAAGATTTATCTTGGCAAGAATTTCAAGGCTTACCTCGACCAGAACACGAATTTAATAGGCTAAGGTTCGACCATCAGGCAGAATTAGAGGATATAGAAGTAGATTTTCTGAAAGCGAATGCATATGCATACTTTTGCGGTTACCTTTATTTAAAAGTTTTTAAGACACACACTTGTACCCAACCATTACCTTATTTAGGAGAAGAAGAGATTTCAACTGATTTTTATTTCATTCAACAGAGGCAAATTGACAGGTGCAATTTAATTAAACCACCTCAGAGATTTTTAGACTATATTAAGGAGTTAGAAGATATATTTAATAGAGAATTTGAATCCACCTGTCACAGAATAGGAGTAGGCCAAATTTTATTCGATAGAATGAAACATGTCAGACCCTTTCTCTGCTGCAACAACTGCGACTCGAATGTTGTTTTAACTCTTTTTGTCAGGACGAGAATATTCTTCCTCGTAAAGTTTTTTAATAGAGATCTTAGTAGGCCCAATTTTAGAACTAAAATTCTTTGTGTTACTCATCTGTAGGATAGGCTGGCAAAATTGTGTTATTTGTTTTTTAATTTTTCGAAATTTTTTTAAACCCTTGTTTCTTTTTTTGCCTCTTAATATTAATTTCTTATTTCTGTTTTAAATTTTGTATTGAAGACTGGGTGCAGATTGCTTTTTAAAAACTTTTGTACTTCTTTTTTAAATTGAGTATTTTTAATTTTATATATAGCCGCAGAGAATTATTGTGCAGTTCTTTTGAATCAAACAATCAATATTTATGTTGTGTATATATTTGTGATTATTATTATATGTGATAAAAATAAGTCTTTTGCTTATTTTTTGATTATGTTCCTTTTGAAATATTTATCTTTTTGTTTATTGTTATGAACTATTGTCAATTAATATTATTTTTTAATTTGTTTTCATGTGAATTATAATATGGCTTTATTTATTTTTTTATAGTTATTTTAAATTGTTACTTAATTATTTGATTGATTTTTTTTTTTTTTTTGAATTGTTACTGTAAGTA
This sequence comes from Bactrocera zonata, assembly GCA_037783105.1. Taxonomy (NCBI): domain Eukaryota; kingdom Metazoa; phylum Arthropoda; class Insecta; order Diptera; family Tephritidae; genus Bactrocera; species Bactrocera zonata. The sequence goes on along the minus strand of JBAWJQ010003215.1, from coordinate 272 downwards.
CAATTTTTCTTATATATGTATATATTTGTATTTATTTATATATATGGGTGATATAGGCCTACTGGGGAACCGAGCACCCAAAAATAATATCGGTAACGCGCTATTTGCATACCTCAGTGGTAGTGTGGAAACTGCAAAATATCTAAAAGTTGTTTATAAAATGCCCAAGCTAATATTTTTCAGCAGTGGCATCACTGCCAAATGTTATAAAAAATGCGAGTTTTGACAGCTCTCTCTCAAATCAAAGAGTCTCGTATCAAGTTATCCATGAT
>JBAWJQ010003214.1:0-11085 GCA_037783105.1 Bactrocera zonata | reverse complement strand
CTAGCTGACCCCGCAGCCGTTTTCCTGCGTGAAATTCTGTGTTTTGAAATGAAAAGAAAGTTAAATTTATCATTTCTTTTTTTTTCAATGTAACGCAGCTTGATAAACAACATTTTTTGGTTTCTGTTCCGGTGCGTAAATGTACAAAGAAGATAGTTTTCCAAATTGTGAGCACGCCACGTATCTTTGGCCGTGTGAAAAACAAAGCATTTCCAAATTTATGCCATACACCTCTATCGACTATCCTTGTGTCCTGTTGATTGTAATCACAAATGCAATTTTCCCTAGAAACTGAATATGTGTGAACTGAAATGGCAAAACGTTGGAATTCAAAGAAATTTGCTGAATCAAGCGCCCTGCATTCGATGGCTGCATCACAATTAGTCGGATTCCATTACACAGTTTCGGCGCTTGCAGATTGCGAAACATAATGATGACAGATCCAACTTTGAGACGCAAATAATGCGGTGGCATACCAAGCCTCTCCAAATAATTTAGAAATTTCACTGGATAATTCACGGCGTCGCCTTCATTGTCAAGACGATCGATCGATATGTCTGAGCGCAAGTCTCCCGGAATTTGACTTTGAATCCTCCAGTTTAAGTCAACAACATTGGCATTTTTGGTAGCTAGCATTGCGCATGCACTTAAGGAATCGTAGTTACGATAATTTGACCAATGTCCGAACATTCGTGATGAGTTCATCTTTAGTGAATTGATAACCGGCGAATGGAATTGATATCGAGCCACCGGAAGTATCAACCAGAATTAACCCATTTCCAATTTTTTGTACTGTATTCCCTGGGTTGAAGGCCAAAGAGCGTATGGCCATTCTCCAAATTAACTGCGAGACGCACAACAGTCGGAAAATCATGAATTGCAAAAGTAAATATCCTACAAAGCGCTTTAGTGCAGTTCACGTATCGACCGTATCGTTCAAGACCAATAACCGCCATGTGGCTTCCTTTGGTGACGTACTTACAAACGTATTTTATCGATTACACCAAACTGCAATACTCAACATTGATATAACTTTTGAATGTGAATTAGACAATAATGGTGAATATTGTATGATCCACGTGTTGTCAACTTCGATATTCACTCTTCTAAATTGAATGCTGAATGTTCTGCCATTGTCGTCCGGTGAACGATGCCGATAGAGTGGATATCCATCATTTCTAGTTTGTGTTCCGAAAGAAAAGCACGTGGATACTGTTTTGTGCTTTTATTGTCCGACATACAAAACGAAGTGGAATTGTGGTGTCCGCAAGGTCCATGAACCATATTGGTCACTTCGTATAATAATGGATCTCTCTCTGTATCAGGAATTTCCGCAGAAATGATTTCATCAATTTGATCTGGTGTTACCACCATCCACATCTAGCATCTAACAGCACCATATATACGTTGCTTCAAGATATAGTCCACCGAAGCTGTTGCTTGAAAAGTCGTGCTGTGACATCGTGACGATCGCTTGCTGATTGACCGCGATCCATAATACTGCACGTACTATGTCACCGCATCCTGGGAGTACTCGTTCATGTGTCTTGGTGGAACGCCGACCGATATTAGCGCGACCACTTCGTGGCATCGTTACAAATTTCAATCTGTAATTGATCACTTTGTGTGCAACACTCATAACGTTTTCACTGAATAATTTTAAAAAATGTTTGAAGCAAACGCCAAATTTGAACGATTCAAATATGTAATTGAAAAACAAAACAAAAAAATTAAAAAAAAAATTGTATGGAAAAAATTAACTTTTTGGAATCTGCCAATTTTCCGACTTTTCCTCAGGAAAAGCATACGGTTCTTTTATTTCCAAACCTTCCCCGATCCACACAGAACATTCTCTTAAAATTTCATCAAGATTGATTCAGTCCTTCCCTTAGCGTTACTAATAAACAAACATTCATTCGTTTGTGTGGCAACCCTAGAGAGTGATGACAACTGGCAGCACCATCGATGCGAATGGAAAACGAGCGAGGAGCGAGTAGAGTAATAACGAGGGTCATCGAGTGCGCAGTTAATATAGTAGAGTCATCGAGTGCGCAGTGAATACATACGCTATTATATATTATATTACACAATACTGATACATTGAATATATGAAAAGACTGAAACTATACTGTGTATTATTTGGTAGTCAATACAGTGGTGACGAGAATGGGATAACAAAAAGGAAAAGATAAACGAATCGGAAAGGGTGGAGAGGAATTTTTTTTTTGCAAATAACTGCGCAATTCAGCGAGTCAAAAAAAAAAAAAAAAGCAACAGGTAGTGTGTGAGAGCGACTGAATTTTGCCTGCGCAAGTGCGAGTGCGCGAAGAAAACTTAAAGAAGAGAAAACTCGGCATTCAGTCACATAAGCATTAAATTGCAAGTTGAAGAAATTTGAGAAAAAAGAAAATTCGGCATTGAATTGCATAGGCATTAAATTGCATAGGCATTAAATTGCAAGGTGAAGAAATTTGAGAAGAGAGAAAATTTGGCATTAAATTGCATATACATACAAACATAAAGGCATAATTTTACTAAGAAAATGATGAATCCCAGTGTGGCACCATTTCTATGCGACGTGATGGACAAGTCGATAATCCGAACAGAGTGGGAAAAATGGCTTCGATCGTTTACGCTGTACTTAGAAGCAGAAGACATTACCACTGCGTCTAAGAAAAGAAGTAAACTGCTACATCTTGGCGGCGCTCAATTACAAGAAGTCGCGTATAATATCCCAGACGCGCTGGTAGAAGGAAAAGAAGGTGTAGATCCATATGAGGTGCTCGTGGGTAAATTGACACAACATTTCCCTCCAAAGAGGAACTCGACGTTCGAACGACATCTATTTAGGTCCCTGAAACCAATGGAAGGGGAAACCCTAAATAAATTCATTTTAAAACTAAGAGGTCAAGCTGCTAAATGTCAATTCGGTAAGACCGAGAAAGAAGTTATAGAAACGAATATAAAAGATAAACTCATCGATGTATGGGCACCAATAGATTTGAAAAAACGACTCCTGGAAAAAGAACATGATTTAACGCAGGTGGTTGAAATGTGTCAGATACACGAATCAATAAAAAGCCAAACGACAACAATGGTTTCTGACGTAGTGCCACTAAACGTAAACAAAATCGCTAACAAAACTAAGTTTGATACTGCTGAATGTGATAGATGCGGGCGTAAAGGGCATACGAGTAATGACTTTAACTGCCCGGCTAAGAATGCTAAATGCAATAAATGTATGCTACAGGGTCATTTTGCAGTGAGGTGTAAAACAAAAAGGGTCAAACGTGAGCACGGAAGTGGTAGTTATGATAACCTGAAACGGCGGCGCATGGCAGCATCTAGAGTGCGCTGCATAAATGATGAGGGTGAGATGAGATCTGAAGAAATGCGGGAGTTCGACTGTTTTAAAATTGATGATGATATGAGCGATGAGAGGATTAGATGCTCTGTTGGTGGCCGAACGATTGACATGGTAATAGATTCTGGGTCTCGATTTAATTTAATAAGTGAAGGAGATTGGTCGGAGTTACGAAACGGACAGGCCGTAGTGTGGAACATCCGGTCCCACTCTCCAAATCAATTCAAAGCGTATGCCGCGGATAAGCTTTTGAAAGTGTTGCAGGTATTTGACGCGCCAATCGCTACAGCTCATACAGAACTGATTGCTACCTTTTATGTTATTGAAAAGGGAAGTCAATCACTCTTAGGGCGGGACTCAGCAGTAAAACTTAATGTTTTGAGAGTAGGGTTAAATGTCCATCGAATTGAAGATAAAGAGCCATTTCCAAAAATTAAAAACATTAAAGTTAGTTTAGCAATAGATTGTAGTATCCGGCCGGTCCAGCAACCAATAAGACGCATTCCGATTGCATTAGAGACGAAAGTGGCGGAAAAGATTGATGAAGCATTACATCAAGACATAATCGAGCGAGTTCCAGGGCCAAGCTCGTGGATATCGCCGGTGGTCATAGTATTTAAACCTAATGGGGACGTGAGGCTATGCATTGATATGAGGCGCGCAAATGAGGCCATACTACGTGAAAACTACCCTTTACCCACCTTCGACTCCTTCATGACAAAACTAAGACATGCAAAATTGTTCTCGAGGCTGGATTTAAAAAACGCATACCATCAAATCGAACTCGATGAGGCCAGCCGAGAAATAACGACGTTTATCACACACAAAGGGCTATTCCGGTACAAAAGGTTAATGTTCGGGGTAAATTCGGCACCTGAGATTTTCCAACGCATAATGGAAGAGTTGTTATCACCTTGCAAGAACGTTCTCAATTATATCGACGATGTCATCATATTCGGAAGCTCGGAACAAGAACATGACGAAGCAGTAAGGGACGTTATGCGAATATTTAATGCGAATGGTGTCGTACTAAACACAGGTAAATGCGCCTGGAAAGTGAAGGAGCTAAAGTTTCTGGGGCACATGTTATCGGAACAGGGGTTCACTGCCGATCCAGAGAAAGTAAAATTAATCGGGGAATTTCGAGCTCCAAAGACCAAAGACGAGGTAAGAAGTTTCCTAGGCCTAGTTACGTACATAGGGAAATTTATACCAAAATTAGCTGATATTACTGAGCCTTTGAGGAGTCTCCTAAAATCAAGTAGCACTTTCATCTGGAGTCACAATCAAGAACAGGCATTTAAAAAACTAAAAACTTATCTAGCGGAAATACCCAACTTAGCATTCTTCGATCCAAAGAACAGAACGCGCGTAATAGCTGATGCCAGCCCAATAGCCTTAGGAGCAGTCTTAATTCAATTCGACAGCGGTGGGGATCCGAAGATAATCACATACGCTAGCAAAAGTCTCTCAGACGTTGAAAAAAGATATTCGCAAACAGAGAAAGAAAGCTTGGCTTTAGTGTGGGCAGTAGAGAAATTTTATTATTATTTAGCAGGACTACAATTCGAATTGGTCACAGACCACAAACCCCTTGAAGCTATTTTTAAACCGACATCCAAGCCACCTGCCAGAATTGAACGTTGGCTTCTACGACTGCAAGCTTTCAAATTTAAAGTAATTTATCGTGCTGGAAGGGAAAACATAGCGGACCCCTTATCGAGACTAGTCAAGTTTTCAAGTAGTGACATATTCGACAGCAACTGTGAAGATAATGTTTTCCAAATCGTGTGTAGTTCCGTGCCAGCAACTCTTACAGTAACCGTCATTGATAAAAAAAGTACAGGGGATGATCATATATCTGATGCAATCACTCACATAAGTAACAACTCGTGGAGCTTGGGAACATCCAATATATATTATCCGTTCCGACTAGAACTTTCGGTGCTAGGCAATATACTCCTGCGTGGGAGACGCATTGTGATTCCCGAATCTCTACGGCAAAGAGTACTGGAACTCGCACACGAAGGACACCCGGGGGAGTCGGCGATGAAAAGACGACTAAGAGCAAAGGTTTGGTGGCCCCTGATTGACAGAGAGGTCGAACGTTTTGTAAAAAATTGCCGAGACTGCTTGCTGGTATCACTACCAAACAATCCAACCCCAATGCAAAGACACAGATTCCCCGACGGACCATGGCAATGTGTGGCAACGGATTTATTAGGTCCTCTTCCCAATGGCGAATATGTACTCGTATTGATCGACTATTTCTCGCGCTATCAAGAGGTTGTGTTCTTAAGGAAAATAAGTTCCGAAGCTGTTATAAAATCAATGAAAGACATCTTCTCTAGACTAGGGTTACCTAAATCCTTGCGTACTGACAATGGGAGGCAATATGTGAGCAATGAGTTTAAAGAATTCTGTAGAGAGAATAACATCGAGCTAGTCACAACACCGCCGTACTGGCCTCAAGCTAACGGAGAGGTCGAGAATATAAATCGATCACTAGTAAAGCGTTTGAAAATTGCCCACTCTAACAAGCTGAACTATAAGTCAGAGATACAGAAATACTTAATGATGTACAATGTGACACCTCACAGCACAACCGGGGCTACACCAACGGAATTAATGTTCAATCGGACCATTCGTGACAAGATCCCAGACATACGTGATCTAACACAAGAAATCGGTGATTCGTCGGCAAGAGACTTGGACTGCATAAATAAACATAAGGGGAAAGAGAAGGCTGATGCAGCCAGAAGGGCGAAAAGCTCGGACATAGGAGTTGGGGATATTGTGCTTTTGAAAAACGTTATATTCCCGCACAAGTTAACACCAAATTTCAATGCAACCGAATACGTTGTGGTTAAAAGGCAAGGCGATGAGGTACAGCTTTCAGGCGATGGTAAGGTGCTGCGGAGGAACATCAGCCATGTTAAGAAAATTCCCTCCGCTAACCAACAACCTGCCAGTGAGTCAGAGAAAGCACCAGGAACATTGTTACATCCACCAATTGAACAACATTCAACACTATCCAGAAATTCAGGCGCGGAGGAGACAGGAACGTCACAAGGGTCACTACGTCCTGAGTCAGCGGCTAAGTTCACATCACCACCTACAAACGTACTCACCGGCGACCAACCATCAGCTCAGCAAGAAGGGATTAAGTTGAAGCTAAAAAAAATAGGAGGGATGTGGCAACCCTAGAGAGTGATGACAACTGGCAGCACCATCGATGCGAATGGAAAACGAGCGAGGAGCGAGTAGAGTAATAACGAGGGTCATCGAGTGCGCAGTTAATATAGTAGAGTCATCGAGTGCGCAGTGAATACATACGCTATTATATATTATATTACACCATACTGATACATTGAATATATGAAAAGACTGAAACTATACTGTGTATTATTTGGTAGTCAATACAGTTTGTATGGAAAAAATTAAAGGGCTGTTTTTAAGGGTCTCCCGGCAATTATTCGAATTTTCCTTCCCGTAAAAACCATCCTTGAGCCTCACCAAACATTTTAAAAAAAGAATTGGCAAAATAGGTTCAGGCGTTTCTGAGTTATGCGCTTACCAACACATTTTGGGATTCATTTTTATATATAAGATTAAAACAACTGACTTTTAATGTTTCAATACTTAATAAGGTGAATTAAGCCTGTTGGTTCTCAATTATTAAATGTTTTTAATCATTGGTAACTGAAAATTAATACTACTATGCATGAAATTGAAAACCTTTAATGAAATATATTTAAGTTTCGCATTTTCTTTGATTTTCATTGTTTTACATTTTTATTAGTGATCTTCAACGGCGGCAACAAATTCCTCCGTGCACATATACTTTGGTATAATTTCAATCTGGCCGTTCCAGTCATTCCAACTGCAAAACGTCAAGACCTACCCAATCCAGTCAACTGTCAAAGTTCGGTAGGTGAGCGGCTCTCACATTTCCAGTGACAGGAGAGTTGGGGATCTCTTTATCTCTGGCCGCAACCACTCTGCGATGAACATTAAGTTACGGAGGAATGTGATTGATTTTTTTTCCAACTTTTCGCAACTTGTTATGCCCTTCTATCCGTAAACTGATATTCCCCTCATCTAGCCCCCGTGCGCACTTTGCTAACTTTGCGGGCTAAAAATGTGCCCATCCCTGATTTAACATCATTAGACTACTGATTGTGATGTTATTTGAAGTCATTGGTCTCTAGCACTAAAACATACTCTATTGAAGTTTTAAAGCCAATATTGAACGTGCTATTTATGGCATACGACTTGATTTATCAAAAAAGTTGTACAGTGATGAAATAATTTCTCTAGCGGAAAAAAGTAGTTGACCGAAATAGTACATACAAGTATTTGGTTCATTAAAGTTCATTATAAATATTAAAACAAAAACAAGTTGAAGTTTGATTAGAAATTGATTAAAATTAAATCGCGAACATTTTCAAGCGTTTGTTTTTTACAACTTTCAATGTGGATTAACTCAGCAACAGTGCAACCTTAAACTTAAATCAGTTTTTGTAGCTCCATCAATATTTATCCATGTTATTTAGAACTTAATCGAAATCTTAGATCACTCCAAGCCGATGTTCGTTAAGCTTGTTCAAAGTCAGTTGTACGTCCGGAAACTATTGATGCTGTCCACAAATTAATATTGCCAGATCGTCTGTGACCTACCACGAGATAGTGGAAATTATAGGCATTTAATATTGGATGAACTTCTTCTTAATTGGCATTGACAACGCTTACGCGATTGTAGCCGAGTCAACAACAGCGCGCCAGTCGTTTCTTCTTTTCGCTACATGGCGCCAATTGGATATCCCAAGCGAAGCCAGGTCCTTCTCCACTTGGTCCTACCAACGGAGTGGAGGTCTTCCTCTTCCTATGCTTCCCCCGGCGGGTACTGCGTCGAATACTTTCAGATCTGGAGTGTTTTCGTCCATCCGCTCATCGTCGTACACCTCATCGTTCCATCGAATGCGATACTCGCCGTGGCCAATGCGCAAAGGACCGTAAATCTTTCGCAGAACCTTTCTCTCGAAAACTTTTAAGGTTGACTCATCGGTTGTTCTCATCAACCAAGCCTCTGCACCATACAGCAGGACGGGAATTATTTGTGACTTATAGAGTTTGGTTTTTCTTTTTCGAGAGAGGACTTTGCTTGTCAATTGCCAACTCAGTCCGAAGTAGCACCTGTTGGCAAGAGTTATCCTGGGTTGAATTTCTAGACTGACATTGTTGGTGGTGTTTACGCTGGTTCCAAGATAGACGAAATTATCTACAACTTCAAAGTTATGACTGCCAACAGTGACGTGAGTGCCAAGTCGCGAGTGCGACGACTGTTTGTTTGATGCCAGGAGATATTTCGTCTTGCCCTCGTTCACTGCCAGACCCATTTGTTTTGCTTCCTTGTCCAGTCTGGAGAAAGCAGAACCAACGGCGCGGGTATCGAGGCCGATGATATCAATATCATCGGCATACGCTACTAGCTGTACACCCTTATATAAGATGGTACCTTCTCTATTTAGTTCTGCAGCTCGAACTATTTTCTCCAGAAGCAGGTTGAAAAAGTCGCACGATACGGAATCGCCTTGTCTGAAACCTCGTTTGGTATTGAACGGCCCGAAGAGGTCCTTCCCGATTCTGACGGAGCTTTTGGTGTTGTTCAACGTCAGTTTACACAGCCGTATTAGTTTTGCGGGGATACCAAATTCAGACATCGCGGCATAAAGGCAGCTCCTTTTCGTGCTGTCAAAAGCAGCTTTGAAATCGACGAAGAGGTAGTGTATGTCGATTCTCCTTTCACGGGTGTTTTCCAAGATTTGGCGCATGGTGAATATCTGGTCGGTGATAAGATTCAATCAGTTTGTTGACGGTGGACTTTAATCTTCCACACAATACGCTCGATAGAACTTTATACGCGATGTTGAGGAGGCTAATCCCACGTTATTTGGCGCAGATTATTGAGTCTCCCTTTTTATGAATTGGGCATAGCACCCTTAAATTCAAATCGTTGGGCATGCTTTCGTCCGACCATATTTTGCAAAGAAGTTGATGCATGCTCCTTACCAGCTCTTCGCCGCCGTGTTTGAATAGCTCGGCCGGCAATCCATCGGCCCCGCCGCTTTGTTGTTCTTCAGGCGGGTAATTGCTATTCGAACTTCTTCCTGGTCGGGCAATGGAACGTCTGCTCTATCGTCTTCGATTGGGGAACCGGGTCCGCCTTCTCCTAGCGTTGTACGTTCACTACCATTCAGCAGGCTAGAGAAGTGTTCCTCCATAATTTAAGTATGCTCTGGCCATCGGTGATTAGATCACCGGTAGCTGTGCTTCGAAAAACTTCAGTGAAATTGTCAGATATGATGAAACGAGCCGAATCCGAAAAAGCTGCTTTCGCATGAAGCACTTCCAAGCAAATGGAATATCGCCACGTATGAACATGTATAGTATGTCAAATGGAAATTACCAAGCTTTAAAAAAATACATTTATTGGAATGCCAAGTAAATTGCAAAAATCATTAAAAAATCTCATTTTGAAAAGGAAATGAAAATACAGAAGTATTACGATTAAAAAAAACATGTTTTTAGAGCTGCCAACTGTACCGCACAAATATTGAAAAAAATTGATACTTTATAAATTTAGGAAAGTAAGTCAAAGTACGGAAATACTATTTTTTAAAAATATTACTTTTTTTTAATTTAACAATTATTAATAACAAATATGCTAATATGTGAAAAATAAACATTAGTTAAAAAAATAAGGTAGTGCAAATTTACCGCAGTAATGGCTAGGTCATGTCGTTCAAATGAAAGAAAACACTCCAGCTCTGAAAGTATTCGACGCAGTACCCGCCGGAGGAAGCAGAAGAAGGCCTTCACTCCGTTAGAAGGACCAGGTGGAGAAGGAGCTGGTTTCGCTTGGAATCTCCAATTGGCGCCACTTTCCAATAAGAAGAAACGACCGGCGCGCTGTTGTTTACTCGGCTATAACCCCGTAAATGGAAAGTTTACCCACTTTGTTACCAAATATTTTACGTGGTAGTAAAGAAATATACATACTTTTATTCAAGGCATATGCTATGCTGTTATTAAAAAAACGCTTCATACAAGTAAAGTTATTAATGATTCGGCACCACACTGTTCCTCTTCATTTCATATGCCATATGCCAAACAACAACACATCTATTATCTGTGAACACTTTACGAACATATGTAAGTACTCGTATGTATATCGCATGAGTATTCCAAACTTTCTTTGCGCATACAAGTTATCACAGCTAGCATAGCTAACAAAATGTACAACAACATTACTCAATTCAGCAATATTCTGTAAATATACAATTCTCGACCAAACTGAGGTTTGCTGTTTCGCTATAATTATTGCTTACGTTATAAATAAGTACTAGTAAGTTAGAATTCGTACATATGTAAGTTTATAATAAATAAGCAAATTTTGTATAAAAGAAATGTGTTTAATAAAGAAATTTGAGTTCGACTTCACCATTCAAACCAGCGCGTTGTTAATCATCTGGTGGCAACAATTAACTGGCGCCCGAGATCTTTAAAAACCTTGAAAATGCCTACACCAAAAGTATTAAAGTGAATCCGTACGCAGAAATACTCGTATCGGGTGTATGAATTAGCCCCACTGAATTAACCCTCACTGGGCAAAATGACTTAAGCCCCACCAATTTTACAACAAAATTAAAAATGGCAGA
>JBAWJQ010003213.1:0-11328 GCA_037783105.1 Bactrocera zonata | reverse complement strand
AAAAATCCAAACGCTTAATTAAAAAAGACAATAATGAAGTTTGATATTGGTGGAAATTATTATATTTTGTATGTGTTTAAAAATTAATGTTAAATGCAAAGTAAATAGTATCGTAAAGAAAAGAACAAATTTACAGTGCATGATGAGAAAATGTATGATGTTTTGTTCTTAAGAACGACAATAATCTATTGTTCCTAGGACTGGACTATAAACTTATTGTATAGAACTTCTGAAGTAAGCTTCCGTATTTCTGGTGAGCCATTATTCTTTCATGTGGTTGGCGTTGTGCTGACGGAATACAATTCCTCTCTCTCCTATTGACCAAAGCTGGTCGCTTCTCAGCGTTGGCTTCCTTCGGACGGTCCAGACGGTTCAGATTCGTTGCAAGTCTGATCAAATATTAGGTTGTCAAATATTGGAAGCGAATGGTGACTGGCGACGAAAAATAGATCACATACGACAATATTTTTTTGTTTTTTATTAATATTCATCTTAATTTACAATCTGTCGTAAGACAATAAGTAAATGTAATTGATTAATGTGATTCACATTGATGCATTAAGTGCAATTTGGCCTTAATATAAGGTTATTTAGTAACTAGTATTTATTAAGCTAAATTATGTAATATGTATCAATATTTTTAAAATGTGTATTATTTTATACTTAGATAGTTCTTACGATCTAAATGGCAGGTCTAGAGGATGTAGTCTGTTCAATCGTCGTGTGTCATCGCTGTTGTCTAATAAGTTTATAGCGTATGGGTTAGAGTGCCAATTTAATCTTGTTATGTACCTTGAGCTGTATCCTTTTATTTCATCAATCACCATAGGCATTCTCAGATCCTTATGGAGATGAATGTTTTTAATGTACCACGGAGCGTTAGCGAGAAGTCTAAGGGTTTTTGACTGGAACCTTTGAATTATGTTTATCTCGGACCTACTTGCTGTACCCCAGATTTGAGTGCCATAAGACCATATGGGTTTCAACATAGTTTTATAGAGAATAATTTTGTTTTGTAAACTAAGTTTAGACTTAGGGCCAAGCAACTAATACATTTTTCTACTTTTAATTTTGAGCTGTGTTCTCTTGGCTCTAATATGTTCACACCAAATAAGCCGTTTATCTAAATGTAATCCGAGATATTTTACACAATTGGACTTTTAAACATTTAAACATTATTAAGACTCATACCAGGGCACTCTTTATTTACAGAGATGTTCCAGTTGCGAAGCCAAGACTGTATTTCATTTAGCTGTGCTTGTGCAGTTTCAGCAGTTTCGCTAGCCGAGTAGGCAGATGAGAGTACAGCAGTGTCGTCTGCATACGTGGCAACTGTTAAATTAACATTTTCCAATATTGGCATGTCTGCGGTAAAAATTGTATATACTTAGTATTGGTCCCAGAACACTTCCTTGCGGGACACCTGCCTTTATTTCGTGTATGTCTGAGATCTGAGAAAGAAATAGCGTGGAGTATATAGCGTCTTTTTAATTTTATACAGTAGGCCCGAGTGCCAGAATCTGTCAAATGCCTGCTGAACATCCAGGAAAATTGCACAACAGTACTTCTTCTCCTCCAAGCTACTGAGTATAGTTTTCACAACGCGATGACATTGTTCCGGAGTGCCGTGCATATGTCTGAAACCAAACTGATGATCTGGAATAATTGATTGCTTTTCCAGCTCTGGCAGTAGTCTTCGAAGAAATATTCTTTCGAGTATTTTCGAGAATATTGTCAGTAGGCTTATTGGTCTATATGAGGATAATTCATTTTCCGGCTTGTTTGGCTTTGGTATCATTATAATTTCAGCACATTTCCACTGCGAGGGGAAATGGCTCAATTTGAAACTACTATTAAAAAGCAAGACTAAAAATAAAAGACATTTCTTGGAAAAGTTTTTGATTGTCCAAGCGTCGATGTTATCATGACCTGGAGACTTTGAATTTTTCAAACGCGATATTTCAAATTGGACCTCTGAGAATCTTACGTATGTAAGAGGCTTATCCATTGGACATGGGCAATCAATGCATGATTCAACGTCCTCACGATGGCTGGTGCTACTGAGGTTAAATGGCTGAAATCTATTTGGAGGATGGTTGGCAAAAGCGTGTGCTTTGCTTATGTTTGATCTGCACCAAGTATTGTTAATATCTTTAACCGGAACCTGTCTTATGGTTATATTCGTTATATTCGTTGTTGTTGTTTAGATCAATTTTTTTTAGATATCCTCCAATCAATACTTCTTTAAGTTCAGCTAAACTAGTTTTAAGCTCCTTAGTTGCTTTATTGAGGGCTTTTTTGTCATTCGGATTCCTGCTGTTGTGCCATATCGTTCGAAGTCGCCTGTTGTTCTTAACCAATTTATATATTTCATCAGAATATGGTTGTCTGCTTCTATGTGTTCCAGAAGTTATGTTATAATAGTTGGTTGAGCCTAAGAAGGCGGCTTCGTGTATTTTGTTAGTAAAAATCTCTACTGCATCATCTAAATCCCTAGTTGAATTTATCTCTATGTTGAGATTTATATTGGATTCAAGTCGAGATTGAAAGAGTTTAATATCGGATCTTTTATTTAATATATGCTGTTTCTGAGCAGTAAGTAAAGCTGGCAAATTAAAATGAATAATTAAAGCGGAATGGTCTGAAATAAGATCGTAATTATTTATTATTTCGACTAGGTTAGCGTCAATTCCAAAATAAGCAGCAAAATCAATGAAATCAGGGGTCTTGCTGGGATCTGTGGGCCAGTAAGTAGGACAACCAGTAGAAAGAACATTTAAATTTTTTTCCATAATACATTTGTATACGTATAGTTCGCGGCCTTTCGGATTAGTAAGACGAGATCCCCACCATGGATGTTCGGCATTGAAATTACCACCAGCTAGAAATCTACTGCCCAGTTTGTTAAAAAAATTAGTAAATGACTGTTTACTTATGTTGAAACGCGGAGGTAGATACAGTGCAGTTATAGCAATCCCTCCATTAACGCTTGTGATTTCAAAGGACGCAGCTTGACCTGAAGGCAACGATATTAGTTCCAATATCTTATATTTTAAAGCTGACTTAACTATAATTGCAGATCCGCCATGTGCTTTACCATCAGGATGATTGCAAGTAATAACATCGTAACCATTTATTTAAAAAAAAAGACTTGTTAGTGAAGTGAGTTTCCGAGATCATGAGAACATCTATGTTGTTAGTTACAATAAAATGTTCGACTTCCAATATATGGTTACTAAGTCCATTGGCATTCCATATTGCCATCTTAAGTCTTAATTGCATAATCTTGAAACAAGAGAAGACATCATTGATATTAACGTTGAGGTTAGTTCAATTTGTTTGGAAATTAGCGCTTCTAGCTTCTCGAAATTGCAGTGGCTATGTGCAGTAGTGTTTTGTTGTCCTTTTGTAATTTCTGCGTAACTAAAGTTGTTATTGTAAACTGGTTGCTCAGTACTTGAGCGAACACCATCTTTAGGTCTAGTATTATTCACAGTCGATCTTTTGGGATCTTTATTGCAAACTAGTTTCTGATATACTTGACAACCTTTGTAGTTGGCAGTGTGATTTTGCAAGCAGTGTACGCATTTTGGTGGAGTACCAGGGTCTTTTTCGCAAAGAGCAGTCTGGTGGTGCAGACTGCACTTAACACATCAGTATAGCTTTTTACAGTATCGTTTAGTATGTCCAAACTCTTGGCAGCAATGACACTGAACTAGATCATTAAATTTGCGGGGAGGTTCGATTTTGACTACCGCGCTACATAATCGATTAATATCAAATACACTTTTGTTGTTTGCCGATGGCTCTAAGTCAGCAAAAAATAGTGACATTGGCATCTATGTAACTTTACCTGTTGCATTAACAATGTTTCTCCCAATATGACCTTTTTGAGATGAGTCAAGTATAATGTCGTCTATGGGTGTGGAATAGTGGATATTTTTTATGACAATTTTATAGGACTTCTCCTCTTTTAACTGATAAGTGTGAAAAATGATATTATTTGAGTCTAAACACGGCGAAAAAGACCCTGGTACGCATTTTGGTGGAGTACCAGGGTCTTTTTCGCAAGGAGCAGTCTGGTGGTGCAGACTGCACTTAACACATCAGTATAGCTTTTTACAGTATCGTTTAGTATGTCCAAACTCTTGGCAGCAATGACACTGAACTAGATCATTAAATTTGCGGGGAGGTTCGATTTTGACTACCGCGCTACATAATCGATTAATATCAAATACACTTTTGTTGTTTGCCGATGGCTCTAAGTCAGCAAAAAATAGTGACATTGGCATCTATGTAACTTTACCTGTTGCATTAACAATGTTTCTCCCAATATGAGCTTTTTGAGATGAGTCAAGTATAATGTCGTCTATGGGTGTGGAATAAAGAGATATTTTTTATGACAATTTTATAGGACTTCTCCTCTTTTAACTGATAAGTGTGAAAAATGATATTATTTGAGTCTAAATACGGCGAAAAAGACCCTGGTACGCATTTTGGTGGAGTACCAGGGTCTTTTTCGCAAAGAGCAGTCTGGTGGTGCAGACTGCACTTAACACATCAGTATAGCTTTTTACAGTATCGTTTAGTATGTCCAAACTCTTGGCAGCAATGACACTGAACTAGATCATTAAATTTGCGGGGAGGTTCGATTTTGACTACCGCGCTACATAATCGATTAATATCAAATACACTTTTGTTGTTTGCCGATGGCTCTAAGTCAGCAAAAAATAGTGACATTGGCATCTATGTAACTTTACCTGTTGCATTAACAATGTTTCTCCCAATATGACCTTTTTGAGATGAGTCAAGTATAATGTCGTCTATGGGTGTGGAATAGTGGATATTTTTTATGACAATTTTATAGGACTTCTCCTCTTTTAACTGATAAGTGTGAAAAATGATATTATTTGAGTCTAAATACGTCACAAGTTTTCTATAAGAGTCACTGTTTTCAGGCATGACTCTGGCTTGTCCGTCTCTGCCGGAAATTGACTATCATTTTATTTATGTCGTTTACTTGTAGTATGAAGATCGGTGGTGATTTGAAAACACTTGTAGTTGTCTCTGCGTTTTGCTCATTATTCTTATCAGTGGCATTGTTATTATCACTTTGTGTGTTTATGTTTAAGATTGCAAACCGGTTTGAAATTGGTAGGTGGAAATACAAGTAGTTTCGTTTGTGGCTGTTTTAGCCACAAATCTAGTAATGGTCGAAGGCAAAATAACGGGTGAGTCCTATGTTCAGGTGCTAAGTACAAAATGAGAGCCGCAGTGCAAATAATGGGCTTATACGATAACTTTATAGCCCTGCCCAAAGTCCTGACTTAAATCCTGTTGAGCATTTATGGCAATATTTCGAATTTAAGCTCAACCGACTTCTAGGAAACCATCGCTTCTTCAGAACTTTGTACTCAGTATGTCTTGACGTTCAACTTTATTACGAAAATTCACGTTCTGTGAAGCATGTGTTTCGCGCGCTTCGCTACATAACATAGGTCTACTGAGCCTACTATTCGAAACACCATCACTCATCTTGAGACCCAGCGTTCAGTGAAGAAAATACAGCAGCCTTAGATGAAAGTTGTTGAGTTGTAAACGAAGACCGTGGAGAGTTGATTCGGCGCAGTTCGGACTGACGTATAGAATGACTTGGCGCATTTTACCTCGATATCGTAAATTAAAGTACAGCTTGTGCACGAGCTTCCCCAGCTACATCGCTTTGTTCCAAGAAGATCCGAAGTTTTCGAGCCAAATTTTGTTTAGCGATAAAGCCCATTTCTGGCTCAATGGATATGTAAACAAACATAATTGCTGCATTTGAGAGAAAAGCAACCTGAAGAGATTCAAGAGCTGCCATTTCATCTAGAAAAAACATCGGCTTGGTGTGCTTTGGGGACCTGGAATAATCGGTCCACATTTCTTCAAAAATGTAGCCGGTGAGAACGTAACCGTCAATGGCGACGCGCCATGATACTACTTGATGCCTGAAATTGAAGCTAGTGATCTCGGCGACATTTGGTTTCAACAAGACGGCGCCACTTCCCACACATCGCATCGATCAATGGATTTATCGAGAGACCACTTCGGTAAGTAAATATTTTCACGTTTTGGGTCGGTCGATTGTCTTTTCCTGTAGGGATAGGTAAAGTCTAAAGTCTGTACGGACAATCCCGCTTCGAGTCATGCCTTGTAGCAAAACATCACGTGCGTCATACTCCAGTTACCAGTCAAAATGTTCAAAAGAGTCATCGAAAATTGAACTGAACGGATGTACCATCTGAGACGTAGCCGCAGCCAACATTTGAAAGAGAAAATCTTCTACAAATAGATGCCAAAGAATGTTCTTTCGAATGATAATAAATATTCCTCTCTAAATTTGAAGTTTATGTGTATTTTCTTTAAAAAAGTATTGAACCTTGAAATGGATACCTGAAATCTTCTAATCCAAGTGAAACACCCGTTTTAGCTTCTTTCTTTTCTTTTTTATCTCTTTATTTTATTTTCAACTTTTTATTCCTTATAACATTCCTTTTGTATGTATGTATATGTAACCAGTTAAAATGTTGTTGTTGACAATTCATGTTGTTTTTTTGTTTCAGGTTTCTGTTGCTTTGTGTGTAAGTAGCTGCGCTAAGTTGCTTCATTTCCTCAAAGTACACCACTGGTCCACTGCATAAACGTCGTAAGAATGTAAAAGTGTTAGCTGCAATAATTACTGTTTTTGTTGCGATCTGTTTAGTTTTGTCTCATTGTTTGTTTCAGCCACATTTGCCATACTTAAACTACCAATGCGAAATGCTGCTAAGAATAACTATTTTGTTTTTGTATTTTTCTGTTCGCAAATAAAATCAAGTTTTGTAGGTTTTGTATACACTTTTATATATATATGTAATATATATACATATACTGTTAGGTATATATTTATATATAATTATTTACATTTATCAATATTTGTTGCTTGCATTTTTTTAATTATAGTTTAGATATATATTTGTATGTATGTATTTTGCATAATTTGCTTATGCATTGACTAGTTTTTTGTTTTATATAATTTTGTTTTTTTAATAATTTGTAGTTTGTTCAATGTCAATGTTAATGATTTGCGCTAAGTAATTTGTTAGTGTGTGTATATGTGTGTGTACAAGTTTTTTTAGTACTTTTATGCTAAATTTAAAACTTTTATGAATCTTTCTTTAATAATAATTCCACATTCATATAGGTAATTATGTATATATATAATTGTTTTCGTTTAGGATTTGTAGTAATTCGCACATATTTTATTTTAGAGTGTATATGTATGTATATGTTTCATAAATTCTGCTTCTAATAGGCTTTAAACAATTAAAAAAATTGAAAAGAAATACATATAGAAACAGCTGAGTAAGATTTTTTTTTACATTTTCATTGATGGTGTAAATGAAAAAAAAAGGTTTTATTTTCCAGCATACGTTTCATGTTTTTATATTTTATATTTTATATTTTATATTTTATATTTTTTAATATTTTATAATTTTATTTTTAGTATATTTTATAGTATAGTATAGTTTTTAATATTTCTTTTTAATTTAACACACAATTCTCTAATTTGTTTAGCATAATGCAGTGCCTACTAATTAACTTCATCGAATTAATTTAATTTCTTATTAAATAAGGATTTCGCAGTTCAGCATGCAAAAACAAAGTCTTAAATAAAAATATTTGTTTTTGCATACGAAATTTAGTTTTTAATTCAATTTTCTTCAGGGGGCCAATTTTTTATTTTTACTTTTGAAATTTTCTCTTTAATAATAGAATTTATTTTAGTGTATATTTTCGATTATATAAATATGTATGTATATTTTATTGGTTGTTACACATTTTACTTTTACAGACACAAGAAACAAACACATAAAGATTATTTTTTGTGTAAATATACAGCTTAGATTATTTACTAAATATTATATTTTTATTAAACTTAAAATATACTGCTTAGGGAGGCCAAATTGCACAACAGCTTTTCTAAGAATTAAAATTCTTTTTTATTAATTTTAGAGAAAATATTATTTAAAAAGCATTTAAAAAAGTTTCTTAAATAAAGCACAAATTGCATAACAGGTTTTTAATGTTATATATATTTTTTTTTTGGAAAAACTAATAATAACAAGAGAATTTATATTCAAAATATGTAAAAGAGAATTGAATATGAATATGAAAATTTTTAACTTCTTCTTATTTTTAACTAGTTTTGAATAAAATTATTTAAATGCAAATTCATTATTGAAATAATGTAATTCAGCTAGAATTGACGCTGCAAAATTATCTAATAATTTTTATTTCCATTTTTAATGACAAAATATTAATTTCTAATATGAAAGGAATAAATATAAAACTTTTTAGGGACTGTGTAATTCAACATTTCTAAACAATTTTTATAAGTATAAAATTGAAATTGTTGAACTTTTTTTAAATTAAATTTTTGAAAAACTTGTTTTTAAAATTTGTATTAAAATATTTTTGTCAAAATTTAAATTACTTAGAAGTTACACAAATTATTATTTTTTAATTAAATAAAAAAATGCATTACAATTTTAAAAATATTTTACTTTTTATTTTAAACAAAAATTTATAACTAAAAATTCATATAAATTGTTTTAGCAAATTTTAAATTTTTTTTGCATATAAAAAATTACAAATATAATTTAATAAAAGTTTTTGAAAAAAAAATGTTTTTAAAATTTTGTATTAAATTATTGTTGTAAAAACTGAATTTGAAAACTTACACAAATTATTATTTTTCCATTGTATAAAAAAATATTTACTATTTTTTAAAATCATCATAGAAGGTTTAAACAAATTTTTAAAAATTTTTTCTATTATTATTTTCATTAAATAAAAATTTTTTTTTTATTTTTTTAAGATATTTTAATTTTTATTTTAAATAAAATTGTACATTTAAAAAATCATATAAATTGTTTAAAAAAATTTGTTTTGCATATAAAAAGTTTTTAATCATGCCGCGTTGCACAACAGCTTTTCGTCAAATAAAAACATGTCTCAGCAAATTTAAGTATTATTTAATTTATTAAATATTTTCATAAATATTTTTATTTAACATTAAAGTTTATGGACACATATGTATGCATGGTTACAAGGTTAAGTTATAACAATATTGCGCACATTTCTCTGGGGGTATGTTAATATGTATTAATATTAAATTAATATATTTTTTATGGGTTAAAATTTGCATTCACCGAAATACATCGTCAGCGCCAGTGAGTTTTCCTGCCTTTGCCAATTATATAGTTTTTGTTGTTATATTTTTTAAATATTCAGCATTTAATTTTTAGCTTGTGCTTGCTGTGGTTGTTGTTGTGTTGCTGGCGCAGATTTTTCACCATTAATGGCATTTTGTGCAGAGACCTTCTGTAAAAAGAAAAAGTTCAAGGGTTAAATTAATATGTCCAGTAAAACAAAGCGGGCATTACATTTAATAAAGATATTTTTACCACTTAATTCTATGGAAAAAAATGTCAATGCTCCGACGCTGTCTAAAATGTTGCAGAAATATTTTTTCTCGGTATATAGGCTAACCCGAAAAGCGATGGTCAGAAAGCGATGGTAAGCAACTTAGAGAATGACTGAGAAGTCCGTCTTACTTAGTTTATAACATGTGAATTTTGTGGAAACATTTTGTTGAATAATTATTCGAGGTAAATCCATGAAGAAGTTCGAATAGCAATTACCCGTCTGAAGAACAACAAAGCGGCAGGGACCGATGATAAGGTCTAGCTAATTAAATACGGCGGCGAAGAAGTGATGAGTAGCATGTCCGACAATTGGAATTTAAGTCGGCTACTGCCCAATCTACAAAAAAAGAGACACCACAATCTGCGATAACTGCCGTGAGATAAGCCTCTTCAACATCGCATATAAGATTTATCGAGCGTACTGAGTAACAGACTAAAGCCCACCGTCAACAAACTGATTGGACTTTATTAGTGTGACCTGGTTAGACCTGGAAAATCTAAAATCGACTCGATTTTCACTAATCTCTAAATCTTGGAAAATATCCGTGAAAAGAAGATCGACATACACCACCTCTCCGTTGATTTTAAAACCACCTTCGTCAACACGAAAAGGAACTGCTTCCATGCCGCTATGTCTGTACTTGGTATCCTGGCAAAGTTAATATGGCTGTGTAAGCAGACGTTGAACAAAATCAAAAGCTTCGTCAGGATCGGAAAGGACAAATCCAAGCCTTTCTATACTAAGCGAGGTTTTTTTCAATCTCATGCTGGAGAAAACTAATTTGCTGTAGAATTTAATCGGGCAGGCACAATCTTCTATAAGAGTGTACCGCTGCTGGTGCACGCTGATGATATTGCTAGCATTGCTCTCAATAACCGTACCGTTAGTTCTACTTTCTCCAGACTGGATAAGGAAGCGAAGCGAAGGGTGGGTCTGGTTGTGAACAAGGACAAGACAAACATCTCCTGCCATCAAACAAACTACCGAGCATTCGCGACTTGGCTACCACGTCACTGGTGACAGTCTTAACTCCAAAGTTGTAAAAAATTTTGTGTACCTTGGAATCAGCTATAACACCAACAACAATGTTAGCCTCGAATCCACATCGAGTAGCCAATTGAGAAGTAGAGTTCTCTCCGGATCATGACAACATCTGATGAGTAGACGTTATGAGTTTTCGAGAGAAACGAGCTACGGAAGATTTATGGCCCTTTGCGCATTGGCAACGACGAATACCGCAGTCGATGGAGCTGTATGAGATATATGACAACATTGACATAGTTCACCGAATTAAGAGACAGCGTCAACGCTGGCTAGGCCATATCGTCCGAATAAAGAGGAAGAAGAATTATTCGAGGACTGATAGGGTATATCTAATCGGGCCAGAGAGGCTTAATTAGAACTTCAAAATGAGATGAACAAGCAACTTGTAAAAAATTACATAAATAAATCGAGATATGTATAAGAAGAAGGGATCCCCTAATGACTTAATCTCAAACTATAGCGGCAATATCGTAGGAAAAAGTAAATATTGCTTAGTACATTCTCGAACACGGCTACTGTTGGCCGAAATGAACTCAATCGTAGGATCACAATCGGGAACACTTCATAGTAGTGTATGATGTCTTTTAAACATAATCCGAAAAGGTTTCAGCATCGATTTGTGACCTGGTATACACCAGAAAGCAATGGGCTGTTCAAACAGCCGACTTCACCGACAAATCGCCAGTGATGAAGCAAAATACTGTCCTATCAGTCGAAATTGAGATGCCCACCGTTTTTGGGATTGACAAGGAGTATCTAAAAGTAGACTATGTT
>JBAWJQ010003210.1:0-12120 GCA_037783105.1 Bactrocera zonata | reverse complement strand
AGTTAACACCGGTAAACACGTATCCGGTCAACACTCCACTCCCACCGATATCGCTGACGCTGCGTCGGCAGGTTTCAGCGAAGTGTCAACCAGGTAGCGCGTGACAACAACAACACCGGAAAAGGTAATAGGAGCAAGAGGTAAATTGCCGAATTGCACTTTTGCAAGTCACACGGCAAAGCAACTAAGAGTCAGGTATTTAGGCGTAGTCGCCGCAATATTTTAATAATCAAATTCAGTTGTAATAACTCTACCGGTGGAAACGGCTGCTCTTGCGTAAGCAAGAGAAAAAAAATAAATAAAATAAAAAACATAACTAAGTTTTTTATTAATTGGCGCCCAACGTGGGGCCATAGTGCAGTTCTTGTGTTATCCTTATAAAGGACAAATCCTGTGCGTGGCCGTGGTTCGAATCCACCCGACAGTCGTGGAAAAACATTTAACTTAATTAACACTACATAAATAGTGAGAGTTACAAACAATTTTCTATTTTGAAAAATTTTAACCGCAAATTAAACACTACCTAACAGCCGCGGAAAAACAGTTAACTTAATTAACACTACATAAATAGTGAGAGTTAGAAACAATTTTCTATTTTGAAAAATTTTAACCGCAAATTAAACACTACCTATCGTGGGAGAAAGTGTGGAGCCAATGCTCTAAGAAATAAAGCATCCTAATCATCGTAATCCTGTCTTCCTGCTGCTGGATCACAACCCCAGGAATCATCGTGCTGCTACCTTATCATACCTTATTTAGTGACATAGCTTATCGAGATATGGAAAAATTCATGTGAGTAGAGTGATTTAGCAGCTAACTTTGTTTAAAAAAAAATAAATAATAAAAAAATTAAAAAAACACAAATTTTTTTTTTACTATCCTTAAATAATAAATTAAATTCGTAAAGGTGGGTAAAGGTTAGAAAGGGAAATCCCTGTATCCACTTAACACTTGACTGACTTAGGGAAAATTAAAAATGGACGCACAAACTCTAGAAGCTCTCCTTAATACTGCCATTCGTGCTGCGACCGAGCATTCCCGGCGGGAATTTCAGTCTCGGGTTGACGAACTGACAAACAGGTTAGCACGAATCGAAACACCAGTTCGTGTTACCCAATACGAACCGGTGACTATTCAACCAGGATTATCATGTGACGAGTCTTTGGACCTTGTAAAAACCTTGCCGGAGTTCAAAGGCGACGCGACCCGTTATGTGTCTTGGAGACAAGCAGCTCATACTGCTTATAGGGTGTTCGAAGCCTATCAGGGGAGCTCAAGGCACTACCAAGCGGTAGGAATAATACGAAATAAAGTAGTAGGAGCCGCAGATAGCGTTTTATCCTCTTTTAATACAGTTTTAAATTTTCACGCTATCATTTCTCGACTAGACTTTGCCTACGCGGACAAAAGACCTATTTATTTAATTGAACAAGAATTGTCGACCCTTAGGCAAGGAAAATCATCAGTGGTGGAGTTTTATGATGCAGTGGAGAGAAAGTTGACTCTGATAGTCAATAAAACAATCATGACCCATGGTGAGAACACCACGCTGATAGGATCACTTAACAAGAAATATCGGGATGATGCCCTTCGCGTGTTCATCTCGGGACTCAACCGCCCTTTGTGCGATGTTCTCTTCTCCTCTAGACCCGCTGATCTTCCGTCAGCACTTGCCCTAGCGCAGGAACTGGAAGCGAATCAAGCCAGATCAACATTTGCAAGCTCCTTTAACAGGCAGGCACCCCATAACTTAGACCCTTATTATTATTCACCCCATTACCGTAGAGTACCTCAAGACCAACGAGGACAAACTCGAACTCAGGAAACCCCAGTACCAATGGACATAGACCCATCATATTCCCGATTCAGACAGAACAGACCCCAGCAACTCCGTGGTAATGACGATAGGTACCGTAATCAAGGAGCCTACCCTAAGTTAAACCGTCCAGATAACGGAAATACGGCCGGCACATTCAGTCGCCAACAGCCCGTGTCAACAGGCTTGAATAAAGAAAAAGCTGAGAAAAGGCAGCATGGTAGTGATCAGCTGCCAATACAAAAAGTTCAGCGTATCAACAATCTCACCCAGGACCAATATGAACCAGAAAGTGAATATTGGAGTGATACTGGCTATGATGACTACTATCATGACGCAGAACTTAAGAGTGCTGAGTATGACCAGGACGAACCGAAGGACGACGTTAATTTTTAGGACTAAGTCCCTCTTGCCCTATGTCGAAAGGACGCTTGGGGGAAGAGGAATAAGATTTTTAATCGACACCGGTGCTGCCAAGAGCTATGTAAAACACCTTAACGCTCTAAAGGGAATAAAACCTGTGAATAACCCTTTCACAGTTAAATCCATCCACGGCACCGATATAATAAACAAAAAATGTACAATAAATATATTAAATAAGAATGTTGAATTCTTTGTCCTACCCAGTTTAGAAACTTTTGACGGCATCATAGGATTCGACTTACTAAAAGAGGTAAATGGTCGTATTGACCTGAAGAGTGGTACGTTGAGTTATGACGGTGGAAAGGAAAAATTCTTGTACCACTACTGTTCGGACGTTAACAAGTTAGCAGAAAGTAAATCGAAAACAAGCGAGGACAATATTGATATCTCTACACTGCTAAAGCGTCATGCTAAAGTTTTCGCTGATCCAGATGAAGCACTACCCTATAATACCAACATTGTAGGTACAATAAGGACCGTGGACGACTTACCTGTCTACTCAAAAAGTTACCCGTACCCCATTGCTTCTGCGGAATTTGTCAATAGGGAGATATCAGATCTGTTGCGTGACGGAATCATTAGACCATCCCGTTCCCCTTACAACAACCCAATTTGGGTTGTAGATAAGAAAGGTTTGGACGAAAGGGGCAACAAGCGATCACGACTCGTAATTGACTTTAGAAAGCTAAACGCTAAGACAATAAACGATAAATACCCAATTCCGGACACCTCTGTAATCTTAGCAAATATGGGAAGTGCTGAATTTTTCTCGACAATAGATCTTAAATCAGGATTTCACCAAATCAAACTTGCGGAAAAGGATAGGAGAAAACGGCTTTCTCAGTTAATAATGGAAAGTACGAGTTTTGCCGGCTCCCCTTTGGCCTGAAAAATGCCCCTAGCATTTTCCAGAGGGCGATTGATGATGTCCTTAGAGAAGAAATTGGGAAAACGTGCCACGTTTACATAGACGACGTTATAATTTTCTCCCAAACTGCCGAACAACACAGTAAGGACATTGAGCAAATCCTGACAAAACTTTTCAATGCCAATATGCGCGTTTCCCTTGAGAAATCCAAGTTCTTTCAGGCAAGTGTTGAATTTCTAGGCTTTACCGTATCAAAGGAGGGAATCAAAACATGCCCCGACAAAGTCAAAGACATTTTAGAATTTTCTATCCCAAAATCGTTAAGAGCTTTGCGTTCATTCCTAGGATTAGCAGGATATTATCGTCGGTTCATAAAGGACTATGCCTCAATTGCAAGACCTCTAACGAAGTACCTAAGGGGGAAAACGGTAATATAGGCGCTAATCAGTCGAAGAAAATTCAAATTACTCTTGATGAAGAGGCACTTAATGCATTTAATAAGATTAAGAAAATCCTTGCATCAGAAGACGTATTACTTCTTTATCCCGAGTACAAGCAAACATTTGATCTGACTACAGATGCCTCTTCTTATGCTATAGGCGCCGTTCTGTCACAGAATGGAAGACCTATCACGATGATTTCCAGGACCCGCTCTTCAACCGAAGAGAACTACGCTACCAACGAGAGAGAACTGCTGGCAATAGTATGGGCTCTACAAAAGCTGCGTAATTATTTGTATGGCGTAAAGAATTTGAATATTTACACCGACCACCAACCCCTCACATTCGCCTTATCCGACAAAAATCCGAACGCGAAAATGAAAAGATGGCGTGCCTTTGTTGAAGAATTTTCACCGCAGTTTCATTACAAGCCTGGTAAGGAAAACTTCGTCGCAGACGCCCTCTCCCGACAACATATAAATGCATTAGACCACGACATGGACTCGGCAAGCATGGCTACGAATAGCGAAGAGTCACTGTCTCAAACAATCCCCACTGTAAAGAACCCCATAAATTGTTTTCGGAACCAAATAGTCCTTGAGGAAGGAAATTCCACAACGCTTAACTCGAAAATTATATTTAAATCCCGAATGAGGCACCGAATATCGTTCAATAACGTAAGGGAACTGATGAAAACTATAAAACAATGCGTCAACCCAAATGTTGTGAACGGCTTGCAGTGTGAATTGCCCATCTTGGCAAGGATTCAAGATGAGCTGGTCACGGCATATCCGGCCGCCAAATTCCGTCATACCACCAAACAGGTAATAGATGTCTTCAACAAAGATGACCAGCGCGAGATACTTCAAACTGAACATAACCGAGCTCATCGGTCACTCCGCGAAAACCAGGAACAAGTACTTGAAAGTTACTATTTCCCCGAAATACGACAAATTTTGAGGGAAATAATTTCTAATTGCAAGATATGCCACGAGGCCAAATACCAACGGCATCCCCCAAACCCAGAAATAGGATCGACTCCTTTACCTGAATATCCAGGAGAAATCCTTCATGTAGACATTTATTCCACCGATAAGACACATTTCCTAACATCAATAGACAAGTTCTCAAAGTTTGCAATAGTATTTCCAATCAAATCTAGAGCCATAGTTGATGTTAAAGAAGCCATATACGAACTTCTCAACTTTTACAGAAATACTAAGGTGTTGGTCTGTGACAATGAGAGATCTTTGAATTCAGAAACCATTAAATCTATACTCAAAAATCACTTTGGCATCGAAATCTACAACACCCCACCCGCCCATAGTACGACGAACGGTCAGGTAGAAAGATTCCACAGTACCCTCACGGAAATCGCCCGCTGTCAGAAGCTTGAGACTGGTATCGCTAACACAACTGAGCTAATTCTGCTAGCCACATCTAAGTACAACCGCACAATTCATTCAGTAACGAACAAAAAACCAATAGACGTAATACATTCAACACCGGACGAATTAATAAGGGAAATAAAAACTAGACTTACACTTATTCAGCAGAAAGATTTACAAAAACATAACGAAAATAGACAAACACGACAGTATAATCCAGGGGATAAAGTTTATGTGAAATCTAATAAAAGAATAGGAAACAAATTTTCAAAACTTTACACCGAAAAAGTAATCCAAAAGGATCTTGGGACATTTGTTATAATTGATGAACGAAAAGTGCACAAAAGTAATTTGAGACACTGACCGCTCTCCCTTCTGTCGCCCTTAGGACCATACTGCTTTCGTTATGCTTTCGAGCTAACGCGGGAATACTCGACTATACCAACTCTTATTACATTCCAATTACATCCGGAGCTGTAGCTGTTTATGAGCAGCATGACTTTCTACTTCATAGAACTAATTTATCAACATTCGAAGCAATAGCTGAGGAGACAAACGAACTACTAATCCAATTCCCACAATCACATATTAAACGACTATTAGAGAATGACGCTAATGAAATATTGCAACTATTGGACGCAATAAAAATAAACCATCGGTACGCTAGAGGTATAAATATTCTGGGGACTGCCTTGAAATACATAACAGGGACTCCAGACTCCGACGACTTTGAAATGCTCGAGACCAGAACCAATGCCCTATTAGAAACAAACGAACAACAAATAGCAATAAATTCAGCTACACAAAAGAAAATAAACGAATTGACAGTGACAGTAAACAAATTACTACAAAATGCAAAAAGCACTCAAATAGATACGGGATATCTCTTTTCTCTAGCCTCCGCCAGAAATAGAGCAGTTATAATGGAATTGGAAACCATTTTAACGTCAATCACTCTGGGCAGGTTAAATATCGTCAACCCTATCCTGCTAAATGGTATGGAGATCAATGAGTTGTTAGCTGCTGAACACTCTGCAAATATTAGCATAAGTGATTTATTGTCCATTTCGAAAATTAAGATATTTCAAGATACGAATTGCATTTACTTTGTTATTAAATTCCCAAAAATAGACAGATTCTGTAATAATGTAAAGTTGCTGCCAGTGATCCATGACGGCAAAATTATCTCTCTAGAAACAGATGTTATTGCTGAATGTAATGGTAGATACATTCCACTCTACAACTGCAAGGAAGCTATAGCGGCAAACTTTTGTCAGCCTCTGAAGGAAAGCCCCTGTACGCTACAACTACTTAACCAACACTCGGCAAAATGTAAGTCAAAATCAGCCGATAACGTCCCCGCTATTGAGGAAGTTGATAATGGCATCCTGGTAATCAACGATCAACCAGCGTCTATACAATCTCAGAACTTGACGAAACTAACGAGGGGAACTTTCCTTGTAACATTTGATTCAGAGATTATGGTAAACACTACGACCTACATCAACTGGGCTAAAACTATTCGATCGCATCCCGAAGCTGCTCGCGCACAATATGTAAATTTCACCGAACACATTAATTTACTATCGTTACCATACTTACAGAAAGTAAATATGAGGAACATTAAGCACATAGCGAGGCTACATGATCTCGTTAACGCCCGTTCATTACAATCAGGGCGCACTTCTCTTGCTCCTATTTGTCATGTCTGTAATTGGAGCAATCTTAGTGAAACGAAGACGAACTAGCATGGTGATATTGAATAAAGTCATCAAAGAAGCCGAGGACGACTTCATTTCAAGAGGGGGGGTAGTTAACACCGGTAAACACGTATCCGGTCAACACTCCACTCCCACCGATATCGCTGACGCTGCGTCGGCAGGTTTCAGCGAAGTGTCAACCAGGTAGCGCGTGACAACAACAACACCGGAAAAGGTAATAGGAGCAAGAGGTAAATTGCCGAATTGCACTTTTGCAAGTCACACGGCAAAGCAACTAAGAGTCAGGTATTTAGGCGTAGTCGCCGCAATATTTTAATAATCAAATTCAGTTGTAATAACTCTACCGGTGGAAACGGCTGCTCTTGCGTAAGCAAGAGAAAAAAAATAAATAAAATAAAAAACATAACTAAGTTTTTTATTAATTTATATAGCAAATTAAGAATGGGACTCCATGAAACAATGCCGGCCATAGTTGATACATAGAAATATGACGCATGAAGTATACGTATACCCTTCTTTACGACAATGCATAAACTCATTTTTGTCAGAAATAGCACATGTTGATTTCTCGATACACGTACGTCTTTCGGTGGCAGAGCTTTCATTGACCTGTTTTTTCTCTTTTTTAAGGGTTCAACTTCTTTCTCTGATGGATATTTCGTTCGTTTTCCTGGTACTGAGTAAGCAGTTAAACAATTATCAATATGCAATTTAAACTCGAGCAGTTCCATAATATTTTTTTTGTTTTCACCGCAAGCATGTTTATTTTGTTTTTTGTACATTACATATGAGTTGCATGGCGCAAGATCGACCAATGCCAAAATACCTTCAAATTACATTTTTTGGGGCGAATAGAAATTCCTTAGTATGATATACTTATGTCTATCCGCTAAGTCCACTCTTCTCATGTATTGAATATAGCGTGTAATCGCATTTGGACAATCAACAGTAATGTATGTTTTATGCACTTTATCCCATCGCCAAGCGGATCGGAGAGGATGTTGCGGCTGTTAGTACGAAACGACTATCCATCCACTGATAAGATCTGCAGCTAGTTTCTGTACAACAGTACCACCAGTTCCCAAGTGCTTATTTTGCTTTCCATCGGGCCATGTGTTTGCTCCTCCTTGGTATATAAAAAATTCCAATATTAAATCACCAGGGAACGCTAAAACAAAGTTTTTCAATCTTACTGGATTCGGTTTGCCTTTTACGTACTGTTTCAGTCGATGCAATGCAATTAGGAATCAATTTATATCTTTTCAACAAAACGTTTAGTACTGGTTGCACTCTTCAAAGCTTATTTTTTTTTCCTCGTCGGTAGCAGACAAATTGTCAACAAAATGCATGTTATTTCTCAATTTAAACAGTCTATTAATAAGATTTTTTTAAACCCATTTTAAACGTCTGGCCTGTGTTTGTTGTAGAACTCCTGGTCATTCAGATTCCTATTCCTCTAAAATTTCTGTCGCAGTTTGTTCTTCTAAGGCAATAATAAAAAAAATAATTCGCGAGTATTCTAAAATCAGCTGCTCTGAAATTTTATTGCCATTGTACTAACACGTTACAAATGTCCAGCGGGCGAAACCTTTGAAAGAATGTCACGATACACTGTATTATAGTAAACTTTTCGTCAAAATTACACAAATTTCTTAATTAGATTGTAACAACATAACAAAACATACCTTCAAGTTTTCACGGTTCATTTCTTTTAAAATTTAAACATATTTGCACCTGCACTTTACAAAACCAGTTTCTCACTCTGCTGACCACACTCATTGTGCTTTATTTCACAGTATTGCCAGAACAAAATAAAAAAAAAACATGGTTTTGAGTACAAATAGTCGCTTATGCAAAAAATATTTTAAATACATTTGTACAAACATATGAAATACTTGAGTCCGGTAGGTTGGATAAAAGGGCCGAGGAGGTTATAAATCGGTCAATTTAATAATAATAATATGTCACAATGCCAAAAATGAATATAATGCTATCACTAAAACCCAATTAGTATAAATATAAAAATAAATAAGTTGAAAT
This sequence comes from Bactrocera zonata, assembly GCA_037783105.1. NCBI lineage: Eukaryota > Metazoa > Arthropoda > Insecta > Diptera > Tephritidae > Bactrocera > Bactrocera zonata. The sequence goes on along the minus strand of JBAWJQ010003210.1, from coordinate 3,424 downwards.
ACGAAACGACTTTTTCGACTACCCAATATTAAATACACAATTGTTTTTAAGTCAAAAATGTGTGATAGTAACAGTGTCACCAGCTTCATTTCGAAAGAAGTACAGAACAATGATTCCACCAGACCAAAAACCACACCAAACTATCAATTTAGGTGAATGTAATGGTTGTACAGCACCGCTCATATTCAAGTGAGCCTAATCGTAGAAAATGATTTTCTTAGAAAAATCATATTCATTTTCCTAGACAAAATCACCAAATTTATGACGTTTACGGTTTTCCAATAGCTTCAGTTCTTGAGTGAGATGTAAATAAAATGTGATTTGTGATTTTGCTGAATAACTGCGATTATCCAGGGCCGTTGGTAGCTTACGAGTGGTTTGGACATTAGGCAGGTAGAAGAAAATTTACATACCTGCAAATTGAAATCGAAAGGCAATCCCAAAAAATTAGATTAACGTGAGACAATAGTGGATCCGATTCAACGGATTTCAAAAACAAAATTATCAAAATATAAAGAAATATGCATTTGCTGCAGGTGTTATTGTTTTCACACAAAGTGCGCAAGTTAAATTTCGAAACTATTGCTTACTGCTTTCTTTTTATTTAAAAAGTTTTTTTTGAAGATGAAAATATCAATTTTTGGGCAACTTTCAAGAAAGCAATTGGCAAAAAATCATTAAAAAGATATGTTTCACAAAAAACCTAATTAAAAATCGGGCAATAATGCCTAGTTCATTTAAAGGTTGTTAATACACCTATTCTTATTAACAATATTTTCATATTTCTACCGAGATACTTTGATGAGGCTCATGTGATGTAAGTTCACTTAAGAAGGCGATTTGTCCACAATCATGATTATATCACTGTTATCGTACGCCCAGCAAAGATTATGGAAATGATTCAATTCATAGAAAATATTCCTCTGTATCGTGAGCACTATATACTATACATATTAATGGGAACTGGATTTTGGACCGGATCCTTTTGTTTTAATTTAATCGTATTCTCAGACGCTCTTGAATAATAATCATGTAGAAAACATGGAGTATGACCGCTTAATTATAGCGATGGTTAAAGGGCAAATACCTATTGACATAATTCGGGATAATAGTTCCGAAGAATTTTCATTTCAAATAATAGGTGTACTTTGGGCAGAAAACGTATATCATAGAGAAGGTAAAAAAGTAAAATTAAATGCTCAGAAATATACATTGCTATTACAGACCTACGTTGGCCTTTTGCTTATATTTTTATACGTTTACATGCAATCATATTTATTAATATGATTATCATTTTGCGTATTTTGTCACATTTTCATAAAATTATGTTTTTTTAACAATATTTATAAATAATGTGCGAATAAGAGTTATTTATTAAATATTTCTTATTCTTGATAATACATTGTAAATTAACAAATACATATGTATGTACGTACGTATATATGCTATATATGTAAGTATATGACACACTATCCTAATACCCTAAAAAACTTAATATATTACAATATTATTATTACATTTAATTTTAATTTCCATACGCATCTACATATCAGCACACAATCCCATATGTACATATGTAAGTCCAATTTAAATTCAAATCATGATATTATTGTTTATCAGTAATATAATGTGCGCGCATTGCTCTATACGAGTATGTAAGTTAAGATATCATTTTTGGGTGATTAATTTTGCTACCCGTTTTCGTATGCTGGGTTATGTTGGAAATCGCTTTTGACTTATTTTGTTCTCCATTTTCTTATTCCTGGAATAACAAAAGAATGTTGATGCTTTGCTGTCAAACGCAGCAACTTTGCATCAACCACAAAGTAAATAGTGATGATGACGTTCACATTCCTGAAATTCCAGCACATTAAATGCATAACGGTACTAATAATTTGGAAAAATACTGACGCTAGTTGACAGTGTCAGAAGGTTACGAGCAAATGCAAAATCACTGGATCGATCATTACAAACGTGGCCATCAGCAAGAGGAGTTGAATTCTCATAAACTTAAAAGTTGTATTCATCAGTTTTCTTGAAAAAATTATAATAATATAATTATAAATATTAATCAAAAAAATAAATAAAACCAGTAAAATTGCAAAAATATAATTTGTACACACATATGTATTCATGTGTGCATGACACGGCTAAAAAGTAATGTATGCACAAACTTATGTACATACGCATATGTGTATAAATGTAAATATGTCGCCACAAAAACTACAAACATTGTTCTACAAAAACAATAATCGTCTCAAATAGAATCAGCAGCATCACAAGTCAATATGACCAGAGATCTTAAAGCATAGAGAAGTTGCAGGTTCGATATCGAACATTTGTTAGATTTATCAGAGAATGTAAAACATAGAGAAGGTGCAAATTGAATTCTGTATGATGTTCGATTGGAAGGCTAACAGAACTTATAAAATTGCGATAGGGAATTCACCATTCTCGCTGCTATTTAGCAGAAATGAGCACCTTCTCTGGCAGAAATTTGTGTAAAACAGGGATGGGCAAAGTCATAGCAGGTGCTAAAAGAGCGTAAGTGATCGTATACGTATACACACGGATTGCCACTATCACGCACAAACGAAGAGCGTAAAACGTGCACTTACGATGGGACGAACTTTGTCACAAAGCGATAGTGAAATCAGTCTGCAATCAGAAGTCAAGCTGAATAGACCTGTACGCATTACTTTATGATTTATGAATGTACGTATCTGCGCGTACTCGTATTGGATACATAAATATGGCAAAGTCAATATCGTTCAAAGCTATCAAATTTTGGTTTAGATTATGATGAACTCGTCAATTATATTATAGTGAAGAATGAATTAATTTTTAGTTAAAATTTTAAGTTTAATATTTTTTCGGTAATCAATGGAAGTATTCTATCCAAGTTAAATATGAATTATTCATTATAAAATATTATTATCTTACATTACAAAATTACGTCGTACATACAAGTATGTACATTCGTATGAAGCGTGCGCTACTTCGTGCAGCATAAACATACTTATTCGACTTCATTGTATAACCCTACAAGTAACAAAAGAATCAGCTGTTTTCCAAGAATTTTTCACAGCTGAGATCACCTGATCGAAATCTGCCTTTTTTAGGCACAGAGATGTAATTAAAAGAAGTAGATCAACTTTTTTGTGAAAAAGTATTTGAAACGGAAAACATTAATGAAAACTTTCAAGAATATTTTTCAAACAAAAGTTTATTGGATATTTATTGCTCTTCCTTACCACCTCTGAGGTTGCAATGTAGGCGCGCTACCGATCTTTTTTGGGTGTTCGGTTCCCCAGGAGGCCTATTTTCACCCTTTTTATATGTACAGCTTTCAGTCAATCTACTTATTATAAAAAATTTGACTAAACAAAAATAAATATATAAAGTCAGGTACAATTCATAAATA